>JAOWBN010091599.1:0-32567 GCA_028565015.1 Pinguicula moranensis
GGTCAAAAGATCTCTGAAATTTTTGTTATGTATGCTTAACACACACTTATGTTTACGCTTTCGCACAAATTATGCATTATGACACGTAGTATAGTTTATGGAGATCTTGCAAGTGGTACATACATATTCTGAATATCCATCTCATTTACTAAAGATGTATGTGACTCCCTCCCAAATGCTGATCTTATCAGTGCATCTTCATCCCAATCTGACCAACATTGTTTTACTCCCACCTCTGGTGCCACCACCACACAATCAGGTGATGTATCTTTAGTTAGAACCTTGATGTTATCCTCGTTGGTTTCAGGGATTTTCTCTTCCTCAGAAAATATTGATCCACTATTCCTTGTTGAACAATTTGTCGAGGCAGTAGGAACTGAGACAGTTGGTGAAACATTCTCATTTATTACATGACAATTAGGTGACTTGAGTGACTTAGCTGGCTCTGCATTTAAGGCATTGCTACTCAACTTCTATAGTTGGGGGTAGGTAGACTCAAAGCCACTATCTTGTAAGTTGACCATATTGTCCTTAATAGAATTGTCCTCCGAGGGCATGCTAGTTGATACGTCTGACTCACTTCTATCGTATGACTCAGGCCAGAACTAGATGAATCCCTCATTGCTAAATTCCTTGATGAATAAAGTAAGTTTAACCCCGTCCAATACAATGCACCGTTGATCTTGTAGGTCTGATGTGTAATCATGCTGAATAAACATCTGAGCCGCTTTCAAGTAATGGTGATGAGTTGAACACTCATCTATCTTCCTGCATACCCCCAAATCTGCCCCAATTTTCTCAAGAATAGGCTTAGTGCAATGTTGAATAGGTAAACCAAACAATTTAATCTAGGTTAGCTTATGTAGGGGTGCAATTGACTCCTTATTCCACGGAGTTAAGTCCAACAACCAGTTCTTAAGCCATAGTGAATCATTTTGGATTAGTTTATCCAAGTCATGATCCTCTTCTTCCCATAAGAGGACTGTTACAGAAATAATTGGGCAAACTATAATGTTTAAGTAGCCTGCCTTTTTGAGAGTCAGTTGGAGAAGACGCCATTCTGTGTGGGAATGTAGTTTTCCCACATATTCGAACTTTAGCCAAGGGTGATGATCTATCTAACTCAATAACTAGACGATGTACATGAGATTCACTTACAAATAGAGATTTAATCTTTCCTTTTGCAACAACATTTTTCTGCAGCACAGCCTATTGTATTCCAGTTTGCATCTTGCTTGTAGATGCCACAGATTGTAAAGTTTTTGCATCCTTGAAGTCGTGCTGACACCTCTAACAGCTTTTAGTTTCTTGTCTTTAGGAAATCTCGCTTTATTAGCTTGTAGTTGAAATGATCCAATCCAAATATTGTTTAACTTAAACAACAAGGCATCCTCCTCCATCTCCTCTGCAAAATCCACAAAACCAAACGGCCAGCCATTGTTGTTTAGTATTTGAGATATCTTAAGATCTCTGACTACACATCACTTATTCAATAAAGCTTTCAATTGAACCCCATCGTAATGTGGGGAAAAGTTTGTGATGTAATAGGTAAGAGTTTGTGCACCTTTTGTCTCTAATAACTTTGAGTCCTTTAGGCGAGGACCTAACCTTTCATGTACCGAAACAGGATTCCAAGTGATAAGCATCTCAGCGTAAGGGATTCCATTCCTCTGCTGTGAAGGATGAAGAACAAGCAGCGTTTCCCCCGCTTTAATACCCGCATGCCTCATCCTTTTCAGTTGCTATGGAGGGAGAATCCACATAGGCTTACATGTGGGTCCAGCCATGACTATCGTTCGAGCAGTTCAGAAATGAAGATGGATGGGGAAGATGATTGCTCACCTGGAACAACATAGAACGAGTTGTAGGAAAGAAAGGAGATGTAGGCGAAATGTAGGGAGTATATCGTGAAGAAAAGGTCCAAGCTTGGCTCCCCGGTTGCGTGAGGCAGCCTCGGTGAGGGAACAACAAGAAAGGGAAGGGGCTACTACTCACCGGCGTGTTTCACACCCAGATTCATCCGAGAAGATGATGAATAGTGATAGTTGCACAGTTCATGCAAGGCACGAGGGTGCATACTTGCTCCATCTTTATCCAAGTGAAATTATCATTTGCATTTTGGTTGATTAACTAAAAATACAAAAAACAACCTATTTGCCTTGTTATGTTTAATTATATTTATGTCGCATTAGAAGTTAGCTACCCATCAATTGATCATTTGTCTAAATTGCTTAAAGTTCACTAACTTTGGTGTTTATCCTCTACAATCCTCATGGTTCGAGAATCGTTTTCATCACTGTATTACTTATTAGACTTTGCACACTTGCAAATACGTCAATAGGTTTTTGCTAGGGATTGTTTAGTTTTAATAATATCAATACCAAGTGAGTTTTTTAGCTAGATTGAACTTTTTATTTCAGTTACTTTCATTTCATTTCATTTATGTTTCTTAGGTTGTGCATTAACCTTTTTGAAGGTGAAACTTCAAACTTAAGAGATCCGAAGATTGAAAGAACTTTTTGAACAAGAAGGAGAGTTCAAAGACAGGTGACAAGACATCAGAGAAATATGGCAGATGTTGGTGAGTTAGATGTGATGCCAAATGAGGATGATCGACCTATGGAGGATTTTGCGCTCCTTCAAACTAATGAAGAAACTCCATCTAAGCTAAGGTCGGCCATCCAAACCAATAATTTTGAGTTAAAGCCAGCCACGATTTAGTTATTGCAACAACATTCTATATATAGGGGCTCATCTACCAAGGATCCATACTCTAACATGCGTGCAATTGTGGAGATTTGTGACACAGTCAAGTATGCTGGGGTGAGTCAAGAGGTCATCCGACTTAGGCCTTTCCCATTCTTTCTTTGAGACAAAGCAAGGAGATGGTTGCAATCTCTGCCCTCAGATTCCATACTTACCTAGGATGACTTGAGGATAGGCCTGTGCAACCAGAAATTTGGAATTGAAAGTGCAATTTTTGATCCATTTTAAAATTATTTTGGAAATAGCTTCTAGTGTTTGATTCCGTTTTGTATATTTTTGCACAATTCGGATTGGGTGTTCGAAAATTCAGAATTATGAATAGTAATAAAAAATTCATAAATACAAATAAAAACTATTGCTGAATCAAATGCCCATAAACAAGGAGGAAATCTAGAAGGAAGAAAAACTCAGAATTTTTGGAAGAGGAAGACACCAGACATATACAAATATTCAAATTCAATAGGTAGCATTTGCGCTGCACACAACACAGAGGTCAGAGGGGCATAAATTTCTTACATGATGGCTTTCCTAGATGTAAAGGGAGCGGGTTGCGGTTTGGCTACGACTGCGGGATGAAGACTGAAAAATTGAAGGAAGTTGGAGCCTAGAAGACTGAAAAGGATGAGTCGGCTGATTCTGAAGATGAAGGTTGAAGCCTAATTCTGAAGATGAATAAGATGAGTGATGAGTCGCAGCGCAACCGGCCGATTGATTCTTGAATTAGGCATAGACTATGCCTCAATTAAAAGAAATGACGTCGTTTCATTCAATCAACTTTAAAAAAAACCTAAATCGGAATTCAGAAATTTGGAATTTCGAACTAAATTTTTTGATCTGATCCAAATTCAGTTCAAAAACTATACTCCTTCACCGATTTCAAGCCAAAATCATGAATAATTATTCGAACTCGAAAATTGAAATTTGGAACAATTTAGAATTCAGAAATTCCAAATTCAGAACTCCGATTCCCCAGCCCTACTTGAGAAAGCCGTTCTTGATCCAACTTTTCCCACATTCAATAACAGCAAGGATCTTAAGTGAGATTACTTCTTTCAGACAACGGGACATGGAGTACTTAAATGAAGCATGAGAACGTTTCAAACCATTGCATGCCGCACTAGAGGTAGATTCAAGCATTCTATAACGGTTTGGAAAATACAACTCGAAGGGAAATTGATGCATCTACCAATAGAACATTCATTAAGAAGTCTTATAATGAGGCTTACTCTCTTTTCCAAACTATGGCACAAAACTATTACTGTTAGCCAAATGAAAGAGAAACCACAAGAAGCGGCAGGAATGTATGAAATTAACAAAGTATATGGCATTGGTTGCCACTATGCATACGATGAACAGAGATTGAAACTTTGGTATCACAAGGGCTTTCACCAAGAGCTGTTATGATGGTGCAGCAACCGTCTTATGACATATGTGGGAGAGCACATTCCCGAGAACATTGCTAGGAAAGGACCTTAATGGACAATGTTCCAATTGGAACAATGGAACTATGTGGGAAACCAACAGCGATATGCCAACAACTTTGAGCATAACAATTTCAATATGAGAATAAATGATCTTCCAAATATTTCTTGGAACAACAATTAGCATGTTCTGAATCCTATAACTCAGATGTTCTAAGCAACCGCCTAAACCATCAAGACCATCTGAAAGGTCTCCCAATGATGACCTAATAACATAGCTGGCCACGACCACCAAGAGCCGTCAAGACTTGATAGCACAACTGGCCATGGCCTCAAGTGGTTTCATCAGGAAACCCAAGCTAATTAATCTGTGGCAATGAGGAATTTTGAGGCTCAAGTTGGGCAATTGGAAATGCAACTATCTGAGAGTCCACAAGGCGTGTTACCAAGCACCATAGAAGTGAACCCCAAGGAGCACTGTCAAGCTGTAACTTTGAGGAATGGGAAAGAATTAGAAGAAAATCCAAGATATGCCTCTATCCCTAAGAAGAAAACTTACCAGGATTCCAAGAAACCACAACCTCAGCTAAATATCGAACAAATGCCACCAATACACTTGCCCCAAAGGTTGAAAACAAAGTAAGGTAGACAAGCAATTTTTAGAAGTTTCTTGATGTTTTCAAGAAACTCGACATCAATATTCCCTTTGCGGAGGCCTTGGAGCAAATGCCATGCTTTGTGATGTTCATGAAGGATATTTTTTTCAACAAAAGGAAGTTTGAAGACTACGAGACCGTGGCTTTAACAGAAGAATGTGGTGCAATTCTTCAAAAGAAATCACCCCCAAAGAGGTGAGCTAGTGTTGCGTGTTCAAGGAGAAGAAGTCAAGTTCAATGTGTTTCAAGCCATGAAACACCCTGATTGCCGGGAGAATTGTTCAAGCATTGATTCTACTGATTACATGCTTTTTGAAGGATATGAATACCATCAAGATAATATGGAAAATTGTTTTGTGAGTGAAAATTGCACCATATTTGATTTCCATGGCCTGAAAGTAGACTTTGTTCCTTGTTTTCCAGATGGCCAGCTACAGTGATTTCCAAGCATCCTCATTTATATTTGGAGGTTTGACAACTGTAAATTGCCACAGGGAAGGTTCTTCTAGTAAGCTTCTTGTTACTTGTCCCTTACGGAAGAGCCAAGCATATATCTTTAGCCACACCTGCACAGCAATTTGACATTTAGAAAATAAGTGGTGAATAGATTCATTGTCCGTACCTGAAAGACATAGTGGACATGTCAATAGCATTTCATGCTGGATAATCTTTTGGTGTTGCAATGTTTCCTTAAATGGTAGTGCTCCCTGAAGCAACTTCCATGCAATGATTTTGTCCTTATTTGGAGATATTTTGTTCTAGACAATGGTTAAGTTTATTTCTTCCTCTTTAGAGTAAGGATTTTTGAGACTTATAATCTGTTGGTATGCAGGTTTCACCGTGTACGTGCCTTTGCAGTTTCTTCTAAACGTATATCTATCCTTTCTCTGGGCATCCATAAAATTATCTTGCAAGGAAAACAACAGGTTTGATAGCTCAATGTTTTCAAAATCTTTTAGATTTCTTCTCCAAGGCTAGCATCTCCAAGTATTATTGAGCCAATATCCCATCTCTGCAACATAGTTGTTTGGGTTGGAAGCAACTTTGAACAACCTGCTATATCTCTCTGGAAGAGGTGTATCCAATAGCCATTTATCAAGCCAGAACTTCATACTATATCCGCAGCCCAGCTTCATATTAATACTTTGTTCGAAGTATGATGAGGATGCAACTTTTTGTATGCTCTTCCACCAAGAAGAGGCATGAGATATACTGATACCATTGAAGCTACTTGCCGTGGGTTTGGTTGCCTTAATTCCCGCAGTCTCCCAATTTCAAGAAGGACCCCACATCCATACTTCGACCTTAGTACACTTAAAGCAAAGCTGTTTTCCTCAGTGAGAATCCTTACACACCATTTAGCCAGCATGGCCCCATTAAAAGCCTGCATAAAACGGACCCACAAACCTCCTTTTTCAACTTGGGTGGTAGGTTTGTCCCACAAATCCCAACAGATCTTTTTCTGATCTGTACTGCCTCCCCAGAAAAATGCCCTCTGGATGGTGTTCAGTTTCCTGATCACCGTGATAGGAGCTTGATAGTATCCAAAGAAATGTGAAGGCAGAGAGGCCAGAATAGAGTTTAACAGAGTTAATTTCCCTCCGACAGAGAAGTACTTTCGATCCCAAGTAGATAGAGTGGCTGTGTATTTATCTAACATAGGTTTCCAAGTAGCCAGCTTCCTCGAGTTTGATCCTACATGGAGTCCTAGATATTTGGAAAGTATGGCACCTACCTTACAAGCAAGGTAAGAGGCCATCTCATGAACCATTCCTATTGGTACTCAAACCAATTAAAATGATATTGCAAAAATTTATGCGAAGTTTTGATGCCATCTCGAAATTTTGTAGAATAGCTTTGAAGACACGAACATTGCTCCATGTTGCTTCTCCAAACAGTAGTGTCTTATCAACAAATTGTAGGTGTGTCAGATGGACAACCTCCTTACCCACAGCACCCCCGAGAGCAGATTTAAAGCAGCTGCCATATTGATTATGTTGGAGAGGCCTTTAGCTGCTAATAGATATAGAAAGGAGGATATAGGATCACCTTGTTTGAGACCCCTCTTAGGTTTGAATTCTTGTGAAGGACTTCCATTGATGAGCACTGAAATTGTAGCAGATTCAAGAATTTCTTTGATCTAGCTTATCCAAATCCTAGGGAATGCCATAAGCTGTTGAATATCCTGCAAGTACGCTCAATTGACAGTATCAAATGCCTTCTCAAAGTCCCCCTTGAAGATTAAAGTTTTTTTTTTTTTTTTTTCTGTTTGATCTCATTAAGGGACTCATTTGCAATCTATGCCATCCAGAAGTTTCCTTCCCTTGATGAATGCTTCTGGTTTGGAGCTATGATACCATCCATAAATGGGCACAGTTGGTTAGCCAACACTTTGGTTAAAATCAAAGAAGAGTGAAGGGCCTATAATTCTCAAAACTCATAGGTGATCCTTTTTTTTGCCAATAGTGTAATATGAGTAGTATTACAACCTCTAGCTAACTTGCAGTTTCTGTAGAAATGTCTAAAAAGTTGCATAATATCCTCCATCAAACTAGCAAAATTGTTTGATGAACTTGAAATTCAAGCCATCAGGCCCAAGGCTTTTAGAGCTGCCACATTTAGAGATTGTTGACAGAATTTCTTGTTTAGAAAAGGGAGCAATAAAGGCTCTTTGGGCTATTAATTTGAGAGGTCTGAAGTGTAGGTTACTCATGATAGGTCTGGACCAACTCATTTTTGTATACCTCTCCTCAAAGTGTTGCATAAGCAAGCCTTTAACAAGTCTGGAGCATCAATCCAGGAGGTGCCAAGCCAGATTCCAGATATGGTATTCCTCCTTCTATTTCTCTTGATGCAGTTGTGAAAATATTTGCTATAGCCATCCCCTTGTTGAAGCCAACTGATCCTAGACTTCTGGAAGGCCAGACTATCAAGTTTGTTGGTAATATGCTCCAGATCCTCTCTAAGTGTACGAATTTCCCTTATGGTTCCCTCATCAAGCAGCTGGATATCCATTGTTTCAGCAGCCAATTCCTTTGCTGCGAGCTGGTTAAGTATAACCACCCTTTTAGCTTCTAAATTTCTCAGTGTTAACATAGTCCATTCTTTCATTCCTTTTCTAAGGGCCTGGATTTTCACTTTGATCCTAAAGCTAGCAAATCCTTCTACACCAGTATTTTTCTAGACATCTTCAACCATCTTCACATAAGATTGTTCACCCAGCCACCAGTCTAGCACTTTGAAGGGCTTAGAACCCCAGTTGTGAACTTTATGACAGAGGATTATGGGGCAGTGATCCAAGTCATCCCTTTTTAAACCTATTTCTATCCAGCTTGCATCCTGATTTAGCCATTGCTCATTTACTATAATTCTATCAAGTCTACTCATAGCTCTAAGTGATTTTAAGTACCAAGTGAAACGTCTCTTCTCCATCTTCAAATCAATGAGACCAAGACTACTAACAAATTCATTAAAAGCATTTATCTACTACTCATTTGGGCGTTGTGCAACCCCTCTTCTTTCACTACCATGTAATATGGCATTAAAATCACCCACTACACATCATTTTTGGTCCTCTTTGTTAGCATGAAGCAGCTTGTTATCATTCCATTGCTTCACTTTGGCAGCTAGATCTCTCAGACCATATACATTAAGCATGCTAGACAAAGTGCCATCTCTATGCCATATGCCTGTCACTCCCAGAATCCCCTCACTGGATGAGACACTTTGCCTACAAAACTTGTTTTTATTCCATATGCACAATAAACCTCCAGATTGACCTTGTGAACCTTTGTATAACCAATCATAATCATCATCATACCATAAGATATTGCACAGTTTTTCCTCCACAAAGTCCAGTTTTGTTTCTTGAAGACTGATAAAGTCTGGTTTTTCTACCATGATGAGTTCACGTACTCTCTTCTTTCTGCTTGGGCTGCACATACCTCTAACATTGTATGATATGATCTTCATTGAAAAATTTTACCATCTCCCTTCTTGCTACTGCCTGGTGTTGCAGCCTTCTGAGACTTTCTATTGATGCTATTTAGGTTTACCAGATGTTTCCTAGTTTCCTCAGGATTTGGACCATAAGTTAAACCAAGATCACAACCAATATTCATGATGTAATCAGCCTTTAGATATTGCTACTCCATGGATAAGTCACCCTCAGGGGAGTTGCAGACATCAACTGGTTTAGGAGAATAAGCTTGCACTAGCTGTCCTAGCACGGGCTGAAGGGCTCCATGTTCTATCTGAGCCAGAAGAGAGGTATATTTCTGAGATTGGCTTCTAGTTTTAGGCCCTACTTCTTGACTTTGCCTAATGATTTTCCTTCTACCTGATGGTTTGAAGTGTGAGTCGGGTAGAGGTAGGACTCTGGCAATTGGTGAGAAGTCAGACTCTCTGATAGATGTTGGAGCTAGTTGGTCGGCTGGTCTCTCCTCAACCATATTAGTTTCCATGCCGAGCTCCTAGTTAACTTCCTCCCTGCAGTCATCTGATATGATCAACTGAGCATCACCAGGTTCCTTCAGGTTAAGAGTGTCTATGTCTACTTCTTGTATTGTATTATCAGTTTCCTATGTTTGTGGAACAGTATCATCACTAGTCATATCAAGGGGGTGATCTAGTGTCCGTATAGAAGATTTGGTTGAGGCAGCCTCAAGGTTTTCCTCTAGAGGTTCCAGAACCCTTGTATCACCTAGAGATGAAGGCCACCCGTTAAGTTTGGCAGGTTTCCATATGGGCAAGGGGCTCATGTGTCCACGGGCAAGGGGGCTCATGTGTCCACGGGCAACATGTCCTCGTTGGGAACCATGACAATTTCAGTAGGAGGAGATGCTTTGGTAGTAGTAGTTTAATTTTGCTTAAAAGATGGGGACTCACTTTGCTTAACTGAGCAAGGGAATAGCTCTTGAAGGAACAAGTATAAGAAGTATTACTAGTGTGATTAGTAGATATGATGTCATCTGAGAGCTCTTGCATCTTCCAGTTATTCAAATGAAATCTTTTATGTCCTACCTCTCTTATCTGAAGAGAAAAGTTCTGACCCCTCCCCTCTATAGAAATAGGAAGGAGAGATGGTGAGCTCTGCCCCCTTTCAATCTTTATAAGGATTTAAAAGGACTCCAGATAGCGATATTGTAGACTACATTCATCAATCCTGATAAAATTCCCCATAGTTTTGCCAATTCTTTCCATAACAAGTTGATTCCAATATTGGAGATGAAGTCCATATATCTGCAGCTAGGCAATCCTGGTGTTCATCTAAGTATCTGTATAAGTGAACCAAGAGTAGATATCATCCAACCAGTTCAAAAGATATGCACTATCATTACATATCAACTTTTCTAAGTCATGCGCCTCCTCTTCCCATAACTGGATTTTTGTTGCATTCAGTGGGCTAACTATAACATTAAGATAACATGCAGCTTTCAATTCTAGTTGTACCATCTTCCAGTCAGCTCCGACATTCAATATACCAACATAACCATCTATTAACCAACCATTCCTTGTTTCATTAGCAGGGATGATCAAGGGGAAGGGTTGGAACGTTGTGCCTACCATAGGGCAAGTGTTGGGATCAAGTTGATGTGGATCTTGAACCTTGCTAGTAGAGGCTCCCGCATCCCCATCCGTATGAAAGCTTACCTTGGGGAGAATAACTAGTATAGAAGCCTTGGTCATTTGTGTCTTGGTTTATTTCTACTCAGAGGTTTTAGGATATCTCGCGATATTAGCCTTTAGTCTAAAGGAGCCAATCCACACATTGTTCAGTTTAATAAACAGTGTATCGATATCAGGATCCTCCAACTCCACAAAACCATAGGGGATCCCCTCATGGGATATTTTTTGAACTAGCTTGAAGTCACGTACCTTGCCCTGCTTACTCAATATCTTCAGTATCTTAGATACTTCACAGTGGATCGGGAAGTTTGTGATGAACAAGGATTTAGACCGTGTGTTCTCGGCCACCTGGGGTTTAGAACTAGGCATCCTTGTTCCAAGTCGCTCAACAACTGATCTTGGGTTCTACTTCTTGAGCCTGTCTGCATAGCTCGTTATGGCATTATGTGAGTTGCAAAGTAGTGCATAGGAGCTTTGCTTGCTTTAATAACATCTCTTCTCATCTTTCTGAGCTGTCGTGGTGGAGTGAACCAAGTCATGGATAAAGATCGTGCACGGACATAGTCTTTATCGGGACTCAGAGCAAAACAAAGGACAAGGTTGAGGTAGGCTCGAGAAATTCCTAAGTACAGGATACTCCGGGAGCAATGTTGGAGTTGATATTCAGTAGGGGGTCACCAGAGAAGGAAGCAAGATTCCCTAACGAGGCGAGCAGGAAATGTGAGGGTACTGTTCACCTAAATTGCCTATATACGGAGAGTAAAATTCAAAATGTGTCAAGGGGGGATCCACTAACTATAATGTTTGAGAATGATCTGGTTACCCTGTCTTTTCCTCATGCTCCCCTTCTGGTATAGCCACGGGTGATCTGGTACATGGCTCACCTAGCATCATAGTAGAACACAAAGCAGCTCAACATTCATATCATAGCCATCATCCGCTCTTCACCAAATATAAATGTCATGACTATCACATTGTCAATTCCCATAGTAGGGATCTTGGTACACATCTCGATTATATTTGGTAAGCTATCCCTGTAATGACAGAAGCGGTTGTACTCCGAGAAAGCAGTCTATCAGATCAAAAGCATAGAAAATAGGCTGGGAAAACCTACTATACAAATATAGATCAGAACCCTATCATGGGCACAAACTATCTAGGCTTATTGAGCTTCTCAAGATCACTAGAGCATCCATGTTTCCAACTACAATTTTATAGGCTCGTTGTGCTTAAATCTAGACACAATCTCAATTATCCATTGTAGGAGATTTAAGTTTCACTGAGATAATCAAGTGAGAAATACCACTCCGTTTTAATTCCATGTTATTGGCTGCTAGCCACTAGTGGGACAAGAGAAATACAATAAATGATGGGTAGCTGCTGGTAGGTGTGTAGGCTACCCTAGCCTATACCTCCTTGTTTGTAGGACATAAGGTGTTCTTCAGGCGTTAGAAATAATAAATTTGTTCCTTTTCTTTCTTGAAATATCGTTCAAGTCTTGGAGTTGTCACAAGTTTGGCACGGATTCATATCATGTGACTGATATGAATCCTTGATGAACTTGTGGAAAAAACCCACACCCAATTTGGTGATTCAAAACACATGATTAAAATGGATGAATTTGTTGTGCTTAGGCCTGAAGAAAACTTGTTTCAACTGACGAAAAGTAACAAAATTTTTAACCGAGAACACCACCAAATAATCCGTGAAGAAAACTTGTATCAATAAAATTCTAAGGATACATTCTTTGAAGAAACGACGCCAGTTGACTCGAAGAGAAAAGATAAATCGAATAGGGTTTAAAACCAAAAGAGAATACAATTCTCACAACATGTAAAAACGTAAAACTTCATAAAACTTCTTGTCTACAAAAATAATTTCATACCCCAAATATTTATAGGTGAGATGGCATGGTTTTAAGTCTAATACAACTCTAAAATAAATAGATAAAGACTAGGAAAAAACAACTCTATCTGGGAAACAAATAACTCTATCTAAAGAAGGTTGAATAATCTCTTGAAAGAAACTTCATTATCTATTAATTCCTTTCATAAATCCAAGATTCCTTCATGCCTTGGACTTCATATGCCCATTTCAAAGCCTTCATGGTCGAGGGCTTCTTTGCGATCTCTTTGCGATTTCCTGGCAACATTATTCGTTGCATCTCATCCTGATTCTTCCTCCTCGCGATTTCTCCTTGTGAGATCTCGAGTCCTCAATTTTCTCCTCCAAACTACAACCCGGAAGACTTCCCACCAGAACACAACAACGTGGCAGCCATACGGCTGATTTCTCAGTCGCATCAGTAGCGATTTTCTGGAAATTGGAGTGGGTAAGCAGGTAAGACCTTCAGGTCATGAATCCTTATGCGTGTTGTGGGAAATCGATACATGGAATCGGCTGTGGAAAATCGACACTTGGAATCGACTACGGGTAAGGTCAAGATTTGTGCAAGATCCATACAGACCCGGGTGAGAACATTCTGTGCCAATTTAAATTCTTGTTTTCGCTACGTGATTACCATATCTATCCGGTGAAGCTTGTTTATTTGTTTACTTGTTTGTTTACCTTCTTGAACTTTGTTGAAGTTGATTGCTTCAATTCTTTACACTTCGGTTCTTTCTGCAAGTTGTTGCTTTGGCTGTGATTGATAGATTACTACCCTTGGTTCTATTTTTTAACTGCCATAATTTTTGTATCTATCTACATAGGTCCTTGTTTCTATTTTTATTTGTGTATTGCTTTTGTCCTTGTTTACCTGCTTACCTGTTTGCTGTATTGTTGGGTTTTGGACGTGGTATAGTTGTTAGTGAATTATAGACTCACATGATAATTATGGTAACCTAGGTTGTGAACGGTGACGAGGGGACAAGGTAGGGTGGGAATATAGGACATAGGTCTACGCTTTGGTACTTGGAATGCAAGGAACTTAACAATGATGTCTTTAGAGTTAGTAGATGTTATGAGGAAGAGAAGGGTGGATGTGGTTTGTCTACAGGACACAAAATGAAAGGGCCAGAGGGTGAGAGAAGTAAATGGGTACAAACTATGGTACTCTGGGCTTGTTAGTGGGAGTAATGGGGTTGGGAATCATGGTGTTGAAGAAACTCAATAGTTGTGTAGTAGAGGTAACGAGGTGTGATGATAGACTAATGGTGTTAAAGATATTGGTGGGATTGGAGGTAGTGAATGTTGTCTGCAGTTACGCAACTCAAAGGGGCCTAGGCAGGAGAGAGAAGCATGAATTATGGGAGAAGTTAGATACCGTAGTGAGCAGCATCCCTAAGGATCAAAAGATCTTCATAGGTGGTGATTTTAATGGCCATGTTGGGGTAGGGGTGGATGGGTATCAAGGCGCACATTGGGGGTTTGGATTTGGTTTGAGAAATGACAGCAGTGCATGAATTGATGGTGGTTAATACATTTTTTAAGAAAAAAAGATGTGCATTTAATTACCTTTCAGAGTGGAGGGCGTGGTACACAGATTGACTTCTTCCTTTTGCGTCAAGGGGATAACAGTCATTGTACAAACTATACGGTGTTTCCGGGAGAATCATTGATGTTACAACATCACTTTTTAGTATTGGATGTCACTTTGAGAGGAAAGGTATGGGAAAAGAAACAAGGTGATAAAGAGAGATTACTTTGGAAGAACATTGAGGGAGAAGCTGCTATAACCTTCAGAAAGATGGTCACCCCGATATGTTTGGTTAAGCCGGTGGATGTTGTGGATGGTGCGAATTATTTGTGGTCAACTGTGGCAACGATCATTAGGGGAGCAGCTAAGCAAGTTTTAGGGGTTGCATTCGGCAGAAGGAGGAATAGAAGGGAAGCATGATGGTGGAGAGCAAAGGTGTAGGAAAAAGTGAAAGCCAAGCAAGATAAAGTTAAACAACTTATGGCAACCGGTATGGAAGAGGAGAGGGTGCAACAAAAGGAGGCGTATCGGCAGGCAAAGTTAGAGGCGAAAAGAGCGATGACAGAAGCAAAAAGCAAGACGTATGAGGATATGTATAGAAGGTTGGACACTAAAGAGGGTGCACAATGTATGTATAAGCTCGCAAAGCCCGAGCTTGAAGGGGTTGGGATATTGACACCGTAAAGTATATAAAAATGAGTACAAGTAAACTTTCTTGACAGGGATGAAGATTAGAGAGAGGTGGGAAAGATATTTCGGCAAGTTGTTTAACAAGGCGCGAGACAATGGTAGCATCTTGGGGGATGGGGAATTGGTGCGATGACAAAAAAATGGTGCTTTGTTAGACGAGTATTGATGGGGATGGATCAGATACCGATTGATGTGTGGAAGTGCCTAGGAGAAATAGGGGTGCAGTGATTAACGACTCTTTTTATGACCATCCTACATACGGGAAAGATGCCAGCGGAGAGAAGTAGCGTAGTAGTGCTGCTTTATAAGAACAAGGGAGACGTGCAACAATGTAGCAATTATCGGGGTATTAAGTTTTTGAGTCATACTATGAAATTATGAAAGAGAGTTATTGAATGCAGAATGCGGAGAGAAGTACACGTGAAGGAGAACCAATTTGGGTTATGCCCAGGAGGTTGATGATGGAAGCAATCCATCTTCTCAGATGGCTATTGGAGAGATATAGAGAATGTAAGCGAAGTCTTCATATGGTGTTTATAGACCTAGAGAATGCGTATAATTGTATACTGAGAGAGGTTATTTGGGAATGTTTAGAAGCCAATAAGGTTACATGGATGTATGTATGGGCTATAAAGGATATGTATGAGAGTGCAAAGATTAGTGTGAGGACTCCATTGGGTGAAACAAAGTACTTTTCGGTGGATATAGGATTGTACTAAGGGTCAGCACTGAGTTCGTTTCTTTTCCCAATGATTATGGATGTACCTTCTCGGGATATAGAAGAAGAAGTACCATGGTGTATGTTGTTCGTAGATGATATTATTTTAGTGGCAGAGACAAAGGAGGAGGTTAACGCAAAGCTGGATTGTTGGAGAATGACGTTAGAGGCTAAGGCACTACACTTGAGTCGCTCAAAGACGGAGTATATCGCGTGCAATTTGCCAATGAAACAGAGGAAGGTGGAACATAAGTTATAATTGAGAATCAAGTACTCCCTCAAAAGGATAACTTCAAATACCTAGGATGTGTCATACAAAAGGATTGAGGTGTTGAAGGTGATGATATACGTCGCATCAAGGTCGGATGGATGAAACGGAGGTTGGCTACTAGAGTGTTATGCGATAAGAATTTTCCACTTAAGTTGAAGGAATTTTTTTTAAGATGGTTATAAAATCGGTCATGCTCTACGGGTCATAGTGTTGGGCTATGAGAATGTCACATGTGCAGAAGTTTGAAGTGGCAGAGATGAGAATGTTAAGATGAATGTATGGTTGTACATTATTAGACAAGATCCCGAATGAGAGCTTTATGGATACACTAGGTATCGCATCTATCAGTGGCAAATTGAGAGAGGGGAGATTGAGATGGTTTGGATATGTACACAGAAGGAAGGCGGAGGAGAGGGAGGACATGGGAGGATCAAATTCGATTAGATTTAGCGGGATTAGACCTCTCTGGGGACATGATATCTGATAGGACGAGTTGGAGACGTCTTATTGCGATTATAGATATATAGAGCGTTATAAGAAACATGTATGCATACTTGAGTCTGGACAGACAAATGTATGTAGGGTATATTAGAGGTTAGACTATATTTATCTATTTATTATTTAATTAGATATTTATTTATTTATGTATTTCTGTATTTATTTAGCTATGTATTTTTCTTCTACTGTTATTTTCCTATTAATATAGATATATATTTTTATTTTTATTTTTATAGTTATTATTGTTATTATTTATTTTTTATTATTTTCATTTATTTTATTTTATTTATTTCCTTTTTTCTGCCTTTATCTACAGCTGGGGGTCTCTATGAAAACAGTCTCCTAAGGGTATCGTTGCACACATCTCACCCTCCCCAAATCTTGCTTAGGAGCAGGATTTATTGGTACCTTTGGTTTGGTTTATAGTCGAGGGCTTCTTCATGGGCTTTCACTTGGATAATCATCATGCGACAGACTTTTACGATTGGTCCATGGGGCCTAATTAGCACATTTGGGCCGTGGGATAAAAATGTTCCAAATGACATTTATTTAGTCCACGTCTTGATGGAGTTAGAAGAGTCATCATTGACAATTCTTTTAGCGTTGTGCTAATAATGGACTAGAGCAAAACGGCTCTATTAAATTTCACTGCTTCTATTTAGTGAAGTTGCTGGAATTCAATATATCAAATGACGCAATCCATATTGGGTCGCAACGAAAATGGTCTCTTTGTATAATTATAAGGGTAGGGCCGCGTACATCTGACCCCCCAGGTCCCAACTTAGTTGGGAATATACTGGGTACGTTGTTGTTGTTGTTGTTAGTCCACGTCTTCTTGATCATTCCATTTAAGGCTTCCTTGAACTTCATAACTCTCATCCTTGTGTTCGGTCCATATATCATGCTCAAACTTCTTATTCGTCTAGAACTCTTTGTTAAATTAGGACTCCTTATTGTAATAGGATTTACCGAGTTAGACCTCCTCGTTGAGGTAGAACTCCCTTCGGGGTTAGGACTCCTTGTTCGATTAGAACTCCTTGTTGGAATAGGATTCCTAATTGAGTTAGAACTCCTTGTTGGATTAGGACTCCGTGTCGGAATAGGATTTTTGTCGAGTTAGGGCTCCTTTGGGGACTAGGACTCTTTCGGATTTGCCATCCTACTCTCCAAATGCGTCTTGGGCATCAAACACCTCGAACATCTTCATCGCCCACATACTCCCTCTCTTAAAAAGGATTTGTCTTCAAATCGAGTCCTACATCAAACGGAAGTTTACTAGTACTACTAAAACTCATGTGAACAATATGCTTACCTCGTAAATCAAGCTTTGAAGATGTATCTCTCCAAAGTAGGACACTTGAACAGGATTTAACATTTTCCAATGAAACACTATCCTCTTGGACCCAATGTTCATGCTACTTTTAACGATCAGTTTCCCCTTGTAGTGGAAGAGCTTTGTCTTCCCTTTGCAACCTAAGCCCACACATACTTTGAAAGATAGAGTATATATTGTACAATGGATTTAATATGCAAACTCAATGTATAAACTCGTAAGGAACACATAGATATGCTCAATGCACGTTCCCTTGCTAGAGCTTATCAAACGATATACGTAAATCTCCTAAATCAAATTATTGAGCATAATAATCGTGCGCGTAATTAAAACTGGAAATCTACGGATGAAAATAACTCATGCAATAGCTTATGGGGTACGCATAAAAAGTCATGGGGACTATAGTAGTCACAAAACACCATATTTCCACATGCATCAAATACATTACCAAAATCAAAACCTTTTGCATAGCAATCTTAAAAATATTCACAATCAAGCATAGGTGTAACTAATAAGGAATGTGAAGAGTGCCTTAAGGATGATGCACCTTTCACCTTAGCTTCCTAACCTAGATCGGCACATGGTTTTGTGCACTCACGCACTAGCCTTTTCTCAAACGATCATTCTTTTTGCATCTGAAATGCTTTGATCACCTCGTGTATGCTCCTATGCATACCATGGTCTTGATCAAAGTCTCCAAGCACGAACTCAATAGGCTCATTCTCTTAGATGGACAGTAAACTATAAGGCTTCTCAGATTCCTGCAAAAAAAAAAAAGATTCACTCGGTGGGGTATCGACGAGTATGTTAGTAGATAACCAAGTCCCTTTATATGTATATACAATAATAGGCTCAAAATGAATCAAAAATCTTTCATCCTCACTCTTCTGGGCCATAAATATTTTACTCTTTCTTTCATTCTGTTTTTTCTCACTTTTTTTCAAACACTATACTATTTCACTCAATTTTTCTCTCAATGCCTCTTTTCTCTCTCATATTTTTATCACTCTCAATCTGTCTTTCTTTCTCTCCCATATCTTCAGCACTCTCCACCTCTCTTTCATTTTCTCTCTTCTCACTAACTACTACAATTTTAGAATTGATGTTTTGCATGTTGAGATTGTGCTCAGATTTTAAAATTTGCATATACTTTACATGAATATTACAAATACTCTCAAGAGGTTGTACATCCTTCATTGGTGGTATGATATCAATGATTTTTACCTAAAGAACGTGTGTTGCTTCAACGACTTGCACCTTCTCTTGTTGAATTTTACCAACAATCTTGGATGATGTTACCTTGTTTGATTGTGGTGTTGCACTAATGGTGCTCTTCTTCCTACATGGTTTCCTTTGAACGTCCAACACTATATCCTTACCGTTTGGAGATTGAATGAAGGCCTGTCAATCAATTCCTACCTTTTAACATGAAGTATCCCTAAAATAATCCCAACACTGTGCGTGCTTCCAAGCAATAATCCTTAGTATGTCATGCAATCCAAATTCTTTAAAGAACAATTCGAACATGGGTGATTTACCAACGAATATCAAAGGATATATCATGCAATGATCATGCTCAATTTCTAACATTGTGACTACCTCAACATGTTCGATCAAACATTCACCATGTACTTCAAGCAACAAGAATGTATCATGATGGAACATCAATTTTCAGATTGTGGGAATCTAATTTCTTGATATAATCACAACTAAGAAATGTAGTATCAATTATGAAAAATAGTTTACACTTTGAAAGTTTTTGCACATATAATTTGTTCCCATGAAATTGAAATCTATTAGGCCTCTTAATTATCACTCTTTCGCATGCATTAAACACATCATAACAATCTGAATTATGAGCAAACAATACCTTTTTATTTTCAAAACCAAGTGTTATCAATTGCACAAAGGAATTCATATGCAAACTCAATGTAGAAATTTGTAAAGAACACATAGATATGCTCAATGCACGTTCCCTTGCTAGAAGATTATTGAACGATATACGTGTATCTCAAATATCAAAACCTTGCGCATAGCAATCTTGAAAATATTCATAATCAAGCAATGATATAACTAATAAGGAACATGAATAATACCTAAGGGACAATGCACCTATCACCTTAGTTTCCTTACCTAGATATGCACATGGTTTTGTTCACTCACGCACTTGCCATTTCTCAAACGATCCATCTTCTTGCATGTAAAGTGTGTTGATCACCTCATGTTCGCTCCTATGTATACCATGGTCTTGATCAAAATCTCCAACCACGAAATCAATAGGGTCATTCTCTTAGATGGACAATAAACTGTAAGGCTTCTCAGATTCCTACATAAAAGAAACAATTTTGTTCGGTAGGGTACCGACGAGTTTGTTAGTATATAATAAAGCCTCTTTGTATGTATATAAAATCATAGGATTAAAAGGAAGGCCCTCGTAAGCATTACATTCTAGTCCAATTATTTCTCATCAGCTCAGTAGTAAGGGGGAAGGTGTCAAGACTGCCCTCGAAAATCTTTCATCCCTACTCTTTTGGGCCATAAATATTTCACTCTTTCTCTCATTCTTTTTTTCCTCATATTTTTCATTCAAATTTTCTCTCAAAGCCTATTTTTCTCTCGTATTTTTATCTGTCAATCTCTCTTTCTTTTTTTTCTCATCGTATCAATCTCTCTTTCTTTTTTCTTTCATAATCTCAATCTCTTTTTCCTTTTCTAGCCTTTCACTAACTATTACAATTTCAGAATTGATGCTTTGCACATTGAGATCGTACTGAGTTTTAACAATTTGCTCATCCTCTAACTGAATATTACAAACACTCTCAAAAGTTGGTACATCCTTCATTGGTGGTATGACATCAATGCTTTTTGCCTCAAGAACGTTTGTTGCTTCAATGACTTGAACTTTCTCTTGCTGAATTTCACCAACAATCTCATATGATGTTACCTTGTTTGATTGTAGTGTTGCACCGATGCTGCTCTTCTTCCTCCTATGCTTCTTTTGAATATCCAACAGTATCTCCTTTCCGTTTGGACATTGAATGAAGGTGTGTCCATATCCTTGGCAAGTGGTGCACCTAATATCAAGAGCACGAATTCTAGAAGTTGTAAAATTACTAGGAAAAGTGACATTAGTTGTCTCAGCCTTCTTGGACACCACAGTTTTGATTTGTGGCTCATCCATTTGTGAAGTAATTTCCATGGAGGCCCCATTCGTGCCTTGGTGGTCCTTTCTTGACCAGACTTTCAGTTCTATCGGGCATGGACGTCTTTACCTCCATTCTTGCTAACACTTTCATCGTCTCCATGTAGAGTACATTAAGCTCATGATGATCAATTGAGTTAATCATATTTTTGTCTTTTCTAGGCATGTTGCACCTGCACATAAAGGGTTAGTATGAAAAAACCACACCACTACCTCACGTGTATGCGCTCAATGATGTTCATCCAGACTCTCGTGTATCTCTCAATTAGGCTTTTACACTCTTTTGAATCTCACCACTCTGTCTTTTTACCTCTCAAGTATTCTCAGTATGGTTTTAACCAACTTCAACTCGAACATTTTCCTCAAGCCAAATGACAATCTGGGAATGACTGAAACTTGATTAGAAGAAGAACTTCTAGGGACTTGAAATTTCAAACTCTTAAGACTCATTGGTCTAATAGGACTCCTACTTTGATCAAACAACTAGAAACTTACTCAAACTCAAGAATTCTATGGCCTCAAGTATTGTAAGACACCGTGAACTCAAACTTGAATAGATCTCTAGTTGGTTGTACCAAAATTTCGATGATGCACTTTTTTGGTCTAAAATTTTTGTTAATCGACCTTGCTTCGGCTTTTGAATATTTTTTTTTTTTTAAAAACTAGCAAGGTTATAACTCAAAAATCAAAGAACAGGAACAAAACTAAAACCCTAAACCTGGCTTTGATACCAAATGATATGAATCCTTGACAAACTTGTGAAAAAACATCACAATTAGATCGATATTTCAAGAAAGAAAATGGACAAATTTGTTATTTTTAACGCCTGAAGAACAACTTATGTTTAACCAAACCCCTTCGTATGTAGGCGAAAGAAGTGAACAGTAAGCCCTCCATCATTCTCCTCTTCTCCGAGATTTGAACTAATCTAGCTGCCTTGTAGACGTTCAGTCAATGTACCTCCAACGCCCTAGGAAGGCCTCAAGCGCCCAGGGACGACAAATTCCCTCCGTTCCATCCATTTCCCCCTCCTTTTCTTTTCTCATCCTACACCTTCCTTCATCTTCCCCTTCTCTGGTATGCATAACCCGACCAACCCAACGGCTCTTCACCACTAAGTTTTCAACCTATGGACAAGTGGGAGTGGATGCTACCACCACAACAGCCAAAAAAGCTACGCCGTGCAACCATCCGAGCTGGAAAACAACCACTTGTAGAAAGAAAAACAAAGAATCAAACCTATGCCATGGTCCTAATGTCTCAAAACACAAGATCTGTGCATAAGAATTTGAGTTCTGAGAAACCCCTACCTGAACAGAGTTCGCAACACAGATCCATTACATACTACATCTCAGGTTTCACAAGATGTTATGACAAAGAAAGGCTTCATTATATACTTCGTAGTCAGGGGAAAATTCTGGCGCTAAAGATTGCCAGGAAGTTGAACTAGAGTGGCTCAGTCTTTGGTTTTATACAGTACGCTATGCCTCATGACACTAAGGCCATGCTCAGGTGGCTCAATGGCACATGGATTGAAAACCACCGACTGAGAGCCAACATAGCCTTATACCCCAAGCGAACAGATTTAGCCAAACCCATGTACCCCCCTACGAAGCCAAAAGTTAATATGTCTACAAGACTCGTGACCATTCCAAATCTTGTCCATGAGAGTATGATAAAGGGAGAAACCAGCCAATCAGCACCCCTACCACCTCGTAAACTACCCCCACAACCAACCAATCAACCTATTCCCAAACAAAAGCAATGGATTCCAACAAAAAAAACAATGGCTTATCATCAATTCTGACACTAAAAAACCCCTCTGGCTCAAGAGGGGTATGTAGGCACATTGAGAGAGGATGCACGATGGGAAAAATTGCAAGTGGCTCTGAAGGTTGCAGGATATTTGAATATCACAGTTAATCCTATCATGCCATCTAAGATCTTACTATGGGAAGAGGATATTCATGATCTTGGGAACTTGCTAAAGAATGATTCTGAGTGGCTCCTAACTATGCTGAGTGATATAAACCTATGGTCGCATGATATCATAACCCCTGACTGCCTTAAATGGATCATACTGTATGGCTTACCTCTGCAGTTCTGGAATGAGCAGATACTAAAGAAGATCAGTGGTCAGTTAGGGACCTGTATAGAGATTGATGCACTTTAAATCATCTCAACCTTGAGGCTGCTCAAGTACTGATACATACATCGTGGGGTCAGAAAATGCCAACAGATCTTAGACTTATTATTGATGGCATTGATCTGACCCTCTATATTGTGGAGATGAGCCATGACAGGTCCCTGAAAAGACCATGGTATGATACACCAACGAATGATTGAGACTACAACTGTATTGGCTAATCAGATGTCTGTCCCTTTATTGATTCTGAAGCTCCCCCTTATTGTGAAACAAAACCAAAAGAACAAAGCCTGATACTTTATAAAGACCTCAAGAGGGGAAAAACTAAGTTAATAAGAGTGCCCAAGAGCAGGTTCGGAATGGAAATACTGCATTAGGAGCTCTTACCACAAAACACCGGATCCCTCTAAAACTCCAATGGTGCCAGAACCATTGTGCAATATTGCCCCCTTATTGACTCAAAAAATCTTCCTGCCATAGATGCATCTAGACCAACAACCAAAAATTGGTGAACATGAAACCCTTCAAGAGAGAATTTTCAACAACAATCTGGTAGAAAGTCAGCCTACTGATCCAACACAACCACCACAACCAATAGTTCACCTCACCTCACCCCAACCCCCCATCTCCAAATGTTCAACAACATCCCTAAATCTGCCAGAAGTTGAAGATACTCTTTTACCTCTAGAAAAAACACCTTCTCACACTGATTTTCCCTCACCTGAGACAATGAAAGTGCCACCTCTAACCCCTGACTCGAAGACCTCAAACACTAAAACTCCAAGCAAGACTAGAAGATCTAGAGGTCCAAAGTACAATCAGCTTATCCTACAGGAATGGGTTGATCAAATATCACCATCCCAACACCCTGAACACTCAATAGAACAGGCTGATTTATCTAACTATGATCTACCTAGAGGTTGTCTCAGTGATGAAGCTCATTCCATAATGGCACATGGGAGGAAATTAGGGATATCTTATGGAGAAACTCAGCAGAGGTCCGCCACAGGCTTAAGCAAATGCAGATGAAAGTCAACTGCGCAAATGAAGAAGATTAGCTACTTCCGAAAGTAGCAAGAAGAAAGATGTTGTGTTGCCCCAATAAATGTCAAATCATATAACATTAGAGGCTTAAATAGCCCTAGAAGGAAAAGAAGAATAAGAGCACTCATAAAATCAGAAAAGCCGGACTTCATAAGCTTACAGGTAACAAAATTGGAAGTGATTACAAAAGAAGTATGTAATTTACTATGGATTGATAATAATTTTGACTGGGCTTACCTTGGTTCTGCAGGTCAATCTGGAGGACTATTTTGTATATGGAACGCCACCTATTTTAAACGGCAAGGACTCTTCTCAACAGATAGTGCACTGGGAATCAGTGGAGTTTGGAATGAGGAGGATATCATCACACACATGTTAAATGTTTATGGCCCCAAAGACCTACTTGCTAAGATAAATCAGTGGCAAGAAATCAGAAACTTATACACAGAGAAAGCTGACCAAAGTTGGTGTCTAATGGGAGATTTTAACGCCATCTTAAAACAAGGTGAATGAACGGGAACAACTCACAGATCAAATCAGCAGGAGTTATCACAGTTCCAATCCTTCAGCTTGGACCTACAACTCACTGATCTGCCATTAGCCAACAAGAAATTCACTTTGCACCTCAATTCTCTCAAAGCCATGAGTTGACTAGATCGATTCCTTGTCAATGATAAATGGCTAGGTGAGAACCAAACTTGGATACAGACTGCACTCCCCAAGGAAGACTCTAATCACAACCCCATCTGTCTCTGTTCAGCTATTCTAAATTGGGGGCCGAAGCCCTTGAAGGTACTAGACTCATGGCTCGAGGATCAGCAGTATGTACGCATGATACAAGATGTCTCGACGACCACAGGACCTCAGGGATACACGAGTATCAATATTCAGATGAAGATAAAGGCTCTAAAAGCAAACATAAAGGAGTGGAATAGGAATAATCAGAACAATTTGCCAGACAAAAGAAGGTTCTCGATGGGAAAACTTCCAAAATCGAAAAGATCATGGAAACTAACCCTAACACATTAGATGAAGCAGGCCTTCAAGAGCTAAATCAACCAAAAGAGGAGCTGAAACAAATTACTGCCGCTTTGGATGCTTCAAGTTTTCAGAAATCAAGAACTAAATGGCTTCAACAAGGGGACTGCAACAGTTCTTATTTCCACCATGTGGTAAACAAAAATAGGAGAATGAACTCAATCCTAGGCATATGGAATGAGGGGCAGTGGATCAGTGACCCGGATGGTGTCAAGAATTTCTTCGACAATGATTTTGTAGACAGATTCATAGAGGAGTACTGGCAAAGGCCTCAACTTTCAAATATGACTTTCAACAGATTAAGCGACTCGGCTGTTAGAACTCTCCTAGTCCCCTTCTTTGATTTTGAAATATACCAAGCAATTCTGGATGCAACATCTCTAAAAGTCCAAGCCCCGATGGATTAAACTTCAAATTCATCAAGAAGTTCACCCCTCTCATGCAAGAGGATCTCCTACAATTATTTAGGGAGTTCTTTAGGAATAGCAAGCTATCCAAAGGAACCAATGTAGCCCACATTACCCTTCTTGCAAAAATAAAGAACCCCCTCAAAGTGCAAGACTACAGTCCCATAACATTAATAGGTGCCATACCAAAAATCCTTTTCTAAGTGCTTGCAAACAGACTTAGACCCTTGCTTCCACATATTATCTCACCTCATCAAATGGCTTTTATCAAGAGTAGGAAGATCCTGGATGGAATAATGGTAGCAAATGAGGCTCTGGATGAGTGCAAGAAGATGAAAAAATAGTCCCTTATCTTCAAAATGGACTTCGAGAAGGCGTTTGACACAGTGAAATGGTCTTATCTACTAAATATGATGACTGCCATGGGATTAAAGAAATACTATAGTCTGCTTCAAGTTCGGTTTGGGTAAATGGCAGCCCAACTAGAGAATTCTATCCACAAACGGGGCTGAGACAGGGAGATCCTCTCTCTCCTTACCTCTATCTTATTGCAGCCGAGAGCTTATCCAGATTGATCAGCAATGCAGCAGATTTAGACCTTTTCCATGGGCTGTTAGTAGGTAGAAAAAAGGTGCAACTAACTCACCTACAGTTTGCAGATGACACGCTCATATTTGGTCAACCTAAATGGAAGTCTATCACAACTTGTAAATCTATCTTGATGAATTTTGAGATGCTTTCTGGCCTCAGAATAAATTTTTACAAAAGCAGTCTAGTTGGATAAACATGGACATGGCAAGTGTAGGAGAAATGGCAGATTTTTTGGGGTGCAAAATAGGTAAACTCCCCTATAAATATTTGGGCTTACCGCTTGGGGAAAACAAATGGAACAAAATTACCTGGCAACCAGTTGTGGATAGGTTCTAGAAGGTCCTTAATAATTGGAATGCGAAGTATATATCAGCAGGTAGAAAATGAATCCTACTCAACTCATTGCTTACATCCCTCCCTGCTCACTATTTTGGATACCTAAAAGCTCCTTCGGTTGTGATACATGAGCTATCAAAGATGCAGAGGGATTTTCTTTGGGATAGATCTAAGGAACATAAAAAAGTCAGTTGGGTGGCTTGGGAAAAAGTCAAAGAACCGCTACAGGGAGGGGGTCGCATTAAAAATCGCAGGAACCAAAATGAGGCTATGTTAGCAAAGTGGGAGCCAGAATTCTCTATAGAGAAAAGTCATTAGCCATTGACATATTAAGGTCAAAATATGCTAGACAAAGTAGTCTAACAGTGGGCAATTTCAAGGAATTAGCAAAGCCGTGTGAGCAGCAAACAAGTGGTCAAAGATACAATGCAGCTTTTGAATCCAGATGGTGGAAGGAGATTAGAAAAATCATGAGCTCAAACTGGATGACAAATATGCTCAGGCTACAGCTAGGCAATGGGATGGATATAAAATTCTGGACAAACACTTGGCATGGGGAAACGTGCTTTGCTTCTAAATTTCCCAGACTATATAGGCTTACATATGACAAGGAGATACAGGTAGCTCTCAAAGGGCAGTAGCATGCTAGTACTTGGATCTGGAATCGGCAATGGAGGCCGATTCTAATGAGGCCAGCTGAACTGTTAGAGATTAACGAGCTACTAGAAAGCCTTGGAACCATTGCCCCTGACCCCCGAACTAGGGATAGATACATCTTGCAGGGTAATGCTGAAGGAGATTACATGGTTAAGAAGGGATATGCCCAGATCAGTGATCTCTCAACCACTCCTTTCGTCAGCCAAGAAGCTGAGAGTCTCAAGAGTATCTGGAATAGATTCACGCCAAGAAAGATCGTGTTCTTTAATTGGAAATTGCTTCAATAGGACATTCCAGTCAAGCAAGTCCTACTACAAAGGCATATCATCCAGCCAAGCTCAAAGGATTCTTGTACATTCTACTCAACACATGAAGAAACTGTTAAGCACTTATTCTTTGAGTGTTCTAAGCCTTTGCAAGTATGGAGCAAGCTATTGCAGTGGCTGCAACTTGTGGAAATAGAGGCAATAATAGAATTTCATGACCTACGGTCCTTCAATGACCTGAAGGCAGGAAATTTCAAAAAAGAGATCTGGACATCTATTTGGTTAGCAACAACATGGTTGCTATGGAAAAGTAGGAACTATGTCCATTTCCAAGGTAAGGATTTTGAGGTTGAAACCATTCTGCAGACTGTGCAGAGACAGACCTGGGAATGGACAAAAGCCAAAATATCTCACTATCCTTACTCTTTCTCTGACTGGCAGATAAATTTTCCTTCATGCATTACAGGCATATGATGCTCATAACTTTTGATAATTTACTCTTGTCAAAATACAAGATAATGGCCTGCGTTTGTTGGAAAATTTTTGTTGTAAATATCTCCTGCTGGAGCTAAGTCTTGATGGTGTTTCGATTGTTGCAGCCAGTTTTTTTTCTCGTGCTTTGTTGAAATTACTCTTGCAGATCAAAACTGCAAATCCGGTCACTTGTAATAGCAGGAAGTCTAATGCCATAATACCCTGACCCGGTACAAAGGCAGAAAATGGAAGAAGTGAACGGAAGACACACGAGGCTCTAACACACGGAAAAAAGCATTCCAAACAAGGGGGTCTCTGCTGCAGTATTAAACAAGCTTCATACATAGGGCATAAGTGAACTGCCGCACCAGTACAGACCACTCCAACCAGGGACTATGTGTATAGATGTAGTAACAGGTAACTCCTATACCCCTATTATGATTGGTAATAAAAGAGCCCCAACAGTATTTTCCTCCTAGGTTGGAAAGATTATGAGCTAATATGCCATTGAATCATATACTCTATCAGTTTTTTTATCCTTCAGATTTTATGTTGTCAGCTTCTGTGCGGTACATGTACTTATAGGTACATTTTGAAGAACATAAAAGACCACGATCAACTGCAACTTGGGAACTCTGACAGTGAAAAATCATAGCTCACATATGATGCAAAATGGACAACTCCACTATCCGTTTAGCACATGAATTAAAGACTGCATCACTCTCAATCTCCAGAAGCTTTCGGGCACGTAGGCAGAGTTGTGTACCAATTCATAGTCGTATTCTAAAGTATATAGGTGAGCTGTGTTAGGGGTGGCCAAACGGTCCAGGTCAGTAATCGGGTATCGGGAACCCGAAGACCGAATTCCCGATTACCCGACATTTTTGGGTAATCGGGAATTCATGACGGGTTCAAGTTCTGGGTAATCGGGAAAATGGGAAATTGGGTATTTGGGAAATCGTGTAATTTTTTTTACGTTACAATTGTTTGAGTATTTGGGTTTTTCTAGAACTCGTCCCATCCCGATATCCAAATTCCCATTTTTTTCGGGTAATCGGGAAATTGGGACGATGTCGGGACCGAATGTTTGTTGTTTAGGGTTTAGGAATAAGACTTCTTGTTGGAATAAGACTCCTTGTTGGAATAAGACTTCTTGTTGAGCTAGGACTTCCTCTTGGTTTGGACTCCTTTGGAGATTAGGACTCTATTGGATTCGCCATGCTACCGTCCAAGTGCATTTTGTGCCTCGAACACCTCTAACATCTCATCGGACACGTTCAAAGATTTGATCTTGTAAACTGTACTTTGGTTCACTTCACAAAGGTTGCATCTAAGGATTCTTCAGTTTTCTTCAATCTCCTACTGAAAGTATGCCATCTTTTCCATATTTTGATCTTATGATCTCCATTGAAAAGTTCTTCTCACCTGATAGAATTTTCTCCTCCATTTTCCCATCATAACTCTGTTGAAAGCACTAAGATTACACATCCCCAATCCTCGTTTCTCTGTAGGTATAGCAATTTTCCTCCATGAGATTCAACACATCTTCCTCTTGTCTTTTTTGCTACCCTAGAACAATGCCCTTTGAAGGGAGGTTAACTTCTTGATGACAGAGGGGGGACCGGTGAAGAATGCGAAGTAATGAGATGGTAGAGGAGCTAACACTGAATTTAACGACACCGATTTCCCACCTGTGGACAAATGCTTATGGTCCCATGAGTTTAAGGACTAGCTGAACTTATCCATAATAGGTTTCCAAGTTTTCTACTTAGTGGGATTAGCTCCCATTGGTAGGTCAAGATATTTGAAGGGGTAGGTACCTGTTTGGCAACCCATGCAAGAAGTCATTTCTTCCAAAGTTGTCTAGGGCATGTTGATGCCCAGCAAGTGACTTTTGCTAAAATTTATATGCAGTCCAGAAAGAAGCTCAAAATTTTGTTGGATAGCCTTGAATGTGTTGACTGTGTTCCAAGAAACATGCCCAAATAGTACGGTGTCATCCACAAATTGCAAATGAGATATGTGTAGCTTGTTCTTGCTAACTTCCAGACCTCTAAATTTGTGTAATGTAGTAGCCTTTTCCACCAATACTGATAGTCCCTTCACAGCTAGTAGGAGTATAAATGGTGATAGTGGATCACTCTAGCGTAGCCTCACTTGGAAAAAAAGTCTTTTCTGGGATTGCCACTGATGAGGACTGAGGTTGACGTAGATTCAAGCAGTTTCTTAATCCACCAGATCCAGCAGGTAGAGAATTCCATTTTTATCATCATATCCTGTAGGTCCAATTGAGTGTGTTAAAAGCCTTTTCATAGTCAACCTTGAAGATTATAGCCTGTTTTTCCAGTTTTTTCATTTCATCAACTACCTCATTTGCAATCAGTATACCATCAAGCAGTTTCCTTCCCCTGATGAAGACCATTTGGTTTACTGAGATCACCCTTCTCTATGATTATGTTGATTCCGTTAGCTTAAACCTTTGTGATGATCTTTGGTATAGAGCCTATTAATGTGACAAGGATGAGCATTGACGTAGGGAAAATAATGTATAATGATATTTGGGAGAGTATCTTTGCATTGGGTAGGCTCTCCAGCTCGATACATTGCCCCTCCTCGATCATTGCTCTCTGTTTAAAGGCAGGCGTGCCTCAATCGCTTGAGGGGCCACATTGAACGCAACCCAATGTGATGCTTTCATAGATCATGTATATCACTGCTTTGTATCCGTAAATACCAACCTCATATTCATGGCAGCAATCCAAGGCCTCTAGTTCCCCGTATTACCACTGCCACTGCCCGTGTAGTTTTGCACACCACGACATCTTTCTAAGGATGTTGAGCAGAAGGATGAGGACACAGGCAATGAGGAGGAGGACTTGACCTCTGACTATAATTCAGGGTCATTCTGAAGCATAATCCTTACCTTTTCTCTCCATTGAGGGTAGTGTCGGTTTAATTTTGTGGAGGGGTGCACCACATGATGACTATGCTACTATTTTATTTATTTTGGTTGCTTTGTTTGTTTGTTTGAACTATTTTGTTTTTATTTTGAAATGATTCATTTTGTTTTGCTTATCTTAATTGTCAGTATGCTTCTTTATGTACTTATTAGGCATTATGGTTATCCGTGAATACTGCTTGTTATGCATTGTGTCATGAAGTATAAGTGGATTGCATTGCAGTTGAAAGTTGATATTAAATGTGAACTATTCTCTAAAAACTTTTGTCCTTAGGTATTCGATTGTAGATTTATGTCCTTAGGTATTCTCTAAAAACTTTTGTCCTTAGGTATATTTATGCACTTCTGTTTCCTTTGTTTTTATCGTTATGGGACAACACCCCCCTCAAGTCCAACTAGGCATGCCCTATGGACACTTGTATTGTAGGCTTGTACCTCACAATCGACACTTTCGTGCTCATCGGTCAATATTTCATATGGTCGGGCTAGTGCAATTATGGATATCAGAGGCCATTGAATCGATACTTCGGGCGGTGAAGTCTCTACCTGGCTCCGATACCATGACAAGATTAATTATGAACTACTCCCAAAAAATCTTAGTTCTAAGGTATTCGATTGTACTTCACATTTTCTATTTAAACCCTTATATTTGTCCTTATGTTATCCGTGTGGGACAAGACTCCTTCAAATCCAATTAGGCATACCCTATTGAGACTTGTATTATACGCTTGTACCTCATAATTAACACTTCCGTGCTCATAGGTCCATATGACAAGATTAAATGTGAACAACTCTCTAAAAACCTTAATCCTAAGGTATTCGATTGTAGTTCAGATTTATATTTAGACACTTTTATTTCCGTTGTTTTTACCGGTATGGGACAACAATGTGATTATTATTAATCAAGAGAAACATAACAATTAAATAAGAAAAACTGATTGTCAATTATCTAAAAGTCCAAAATTAGGTTGAAGAAATCATTTTTATGAACAATAGATTGTGAAGTCTAATGTCCTAGAATCTTCCCCAGTTGCCCTTAACCTTTAGTTGTATTGTTTGAACCCAAAATCAAAAAATATCTTTCGCTCGTTATGTTCCTTTTCTATTATTTTTTATTAATTATCAAGAAATTTATTCATTTAACTTATTCTTTAATAATTGTTCATTTTTTTTTTAATGCATGAGATCCCATAAACGTTTTTAAGATTGTTACTCATGGTTTGACTTGATAACGAATGCTCATAATGACCCGGTACGACACCTTCGTTTGTATATAGGCTCATTACGAACAAAGAGAGATAGGAATGGATGAGTTTTTGCCTATGCTATGTTGTTGGCATATGCGGAAGATGAGAAATCATCTTACAGTTAGGAGAGAGTTGCATGATAAAGATCAAGAGAATTAGTATTTTTTTGGTAACTAATTTTTCATTGTGTTAATATGATAGTCAAAATAGACTAAGGTGCTCTTGTATCTCTTAAAAATTAAATTATTTTTCACTTTTTTTTTACAAATTATTTCTTTTTTTTTCTTTGCTGTATCCAAGCAGTATCTTTGTGACTTTGCTATGTTCGTGACTCAATTTTATTAATTTATTGCCACCACTCGATTTATAGGCTTGCATTACGAAGCCTGGCTTTTTTTTAGATTATTTTTAAAACTTTATTTTAAAACTCCACTTTTGTTACGTCTTCTACCTTTTATTTTCAATCAACTCATTTTTTGTAGAGAGGATGCTACTTTTTTTTTCTACCTCTACTTTAAATGACAAATTTGTAAATAAGTGAAAGTTATCATAAAAAGTCAATTGCAAATACTATTTCTATAACTTTTTTCATTTTCTTATAGTTTATCAAATACTCCAAAAAAATTACAAAATTAAAAAAAGAAAGAATCAGAAGGCGGAGCAAAAGGACAAAAGAACTATCGATACAAAACATACACCATGTACAACTAGGATTTTGTCTTCAGGCCCTGTTTTGCGCGCCGCCTTCTTCTTCTTCTTCTTCTTCTTCTTCTACTATTCTTCTGATTTTTAAGAGGGGTG
>JAOWBN010091600.1:0-19988 GCA_028565015.1 Pinguicula moranensis
ACCAAAGAACAAGTTGCTGATGTGTTGACTAAAGGTCTTAGTCCCCTAGATCTTGAGAGATTTTGTGACAAGATGGGTTTAGTTGATATTTTTTGACTATCTTGAGAGCGAGTGTTGTAACCAAAAAGTCAAGAAGCACGGGGGCACCTCATTTAGCAAACAAGAAGAAGAATGCCTGCCTGCCGCTTCATTTATTACCCTCATTGCACGCCAAGAAGAAGCACGCCTCATTGCACGCCTCATTTATTGTGCTCATGAAATGTGGTTGTGTGATTGTCTAAGTTTCGTACTATAAATATGAGTTGTAATTACACGAGATTATATGTGAAGAAGATTCAATAAAAAGAGTTTTTCCCGTTTTGTTCCGTTTCCCCCCGTTTTCCATTTTACAATTGTTTTTTTCCTCCCTAATGCCTGCAATGCTATTATTTAAGGTTTGATGCTCTAATATAAGCTTTATAATTAAAAGGTCGAACCTGGGTTTCTTATCTAAAATTCCCAATGTACTGTAATCCATATTCCTAAACACATGCAACATGAATTAAGAAAAACGATGGATCAAACTCCTACAAATTGTTAGTATGCAAACCAAGGTTGAAGTCAGAGGCGGAGGGAGGGGGGGCAGGGGGCCATGGTTTTCCCAAGATTTAACAAAAAAAAAATTATATGTTAAATTTTTAATTTTCTAATTTGGTCCCCTAGATAATGTAATAATATTTGTTTTTAAACAAATGGTGAAGTCTTGCTTAGCTCAGCTGGTAATGTGTTTGTTTATCAAACTCAAGATGAATGATCAAATCTTACTTTCGAATTTTGAGTTATTTTTTAAACAGTAAAATCAAATCAAAAAATTGATGTATGTGAGATTCAAACCCTCATTGGGTCAATCAAATGTTATTGAAGCAACCACTACATCCTGGCAGATATATGATTAATTTAGGTTATATAATTAATATTATTGATATAGAGGTAAGAAATAAATTCTAATAAGTATTATTTCATATTTTTTGATAGTTTTTAATATTTTTTTAATATTTATGCAATATATTTATTTTTGAAATTGTAGTTTAAAAAATTCTGTAAGTGAAAAACCTTGACCTACAAAACAAATTGAAAATATTTTTACTTTAAACATTCATCGGTCAAATCTCATTCTGCTCAAATCCGAAATTCAAATGTATGCGACATATTTCTATTGAATAATGTACTTTAAGAAATTCACATAAATTTATTTGATTTTCTTCTATCTTATGTTCAAATCCGATTTTTTTTTTTGATTTTTTGCAGCTTAAACGATTCGATCAAATCCAACTCAACCTGACCCGCTCAGTTCAAACCCCAAAATTTGGCCCCCCTCCCTTCAATTTCTGTTTCCGCCCCTTATTGAAGTGTTTTAAGTGGAGCAAGACCATTCAAGTTCATAAGTTGTTCGACGAGGTTAAAGGTATATGCAATATTATCCATCAAGGAATAAGAGTTATATTAACATCCTTGTCCAGAAATCGTGGTATAAAACTTTCACCTTGATTTTTAGAGAATGTTCTCGGGATCTTTGCAATTGAACTCACTTATTCATGTAAACCAATTCTAAATATAAAAATCAACCAGTTTGAGTTAAAAGTACCTCCAAATGCTTCGCCAATGCTTTGCAGTACACATAGGGTCCAAGTTCCACAACTGTCTTGAATGGTATTCCTGAATGTTGAGGTCTGCCTGAGATGAATTTGGTAATCAAATAATAAAACCATGCCCAAAGTACATAGGTAAAACATTGTGAAGTAAATGACAATTTATTACAAGGTTTAGGTGATATTAGTATCCCTCTTCGATTTTTCCTGCAATAATAAGTGCAATGAAGTCAACTGGGACCCAATTAATATACACCGACCTATATTTAAAAAATGATTATAGATTACTCTAAACATAAACGAGATGCAAAAATTCTCTCCAAAAAATACTTGACCATAATTATTGGTATTTGATACTTAATAGGTTATCTAATAGTTACCTAATAGGGTTATTGTTTATTTGGTAGAGTTCTATAAGATTTATGATTATAAATTTAGGAAGATTTACTTTATAGTACTATACATACCTTAAGAAGAACAGGTTTTCTATTATTTATAACATGGTATCAGAGTCAGGTTGCGAAAAGAAAACCCTAATTTTTTAACCCACGAAACCCTAGCCACCACTCAGCCTCATCGCCGTCTCTGCACACCCAAAATCTACCTACACGCCAGAATCCATTGTTCCATCGACGGAAACCCACTGCATGCAAGCCCACGGTCGCCCAATGTCGTAGTTGGGTGCGTGCACCAGTCCGCAGCCCTCCCCGATGATTGCGACGACCAGCAAGACGTGACACAGAGCCTTACACTGCCTTACGCACCACCGTCAGAGGCCACCTCCACCAGATGGTTTTTGGCCAATTTTCAGCGCGTCCGCCATCTCCATCTCTTGCAACTACCACAACCGGGATCGTTTCGCTGAGCTCTATCCACGACTGTACCCACAGTCGTTGCCGTTGCCGTCGCCTATCGCCGTCGAAAAAATAGAATATTCTATTTTGGTAACCTGTCACATCTGTCATATCATTTTTCGTTGATTTGGAGTCGTTTGATGAATATTTGTGTTTTGGTAGAGAAGAATGATAGTTTGTGTGGATTGGTGATTGCTATTTGTATTGTTGATCGATGGTGATCGCCTAAACCCAATTAGGCTTTGTTTTGAAGATTGATTGTGATTGTGTTGATTGTTGGGAGTGTTGTTGATTGTGGGTGGTAGTTGAACTGTGAAGTAGCTGTGTGGGTAAAATGGACAGAAAAGATGAAGGTGTGGCGAGCAAGGCATTGGAGACATTGACAAATCTTGATCCATAGGTGTTGAAACTCATACATGGGATGATGTTGGGGATGGGTTCCCCATCTACAACTACCATTGCTACTCAAACACAGGTTTAGCTTGAGCTTCCATCAATAAATCTGAAGTTGGATGGATATGCTATATACCTCAGCTGGTTGCGTAGGATTGAGGCTACGTTAGTGGGGAGGAAGGTAGGAAGCTTTCTGAAGGACGATGCGTTAGGAAAAGACAATGCTCAAACGGAAGATTGGCAAGTTAGTGTAACTATATATTTGGTTGCTCAAATCGACAACCCCCTCGATTGCTTCTTCCGTGGATGGCCTAGCATTGGTGAGTGAGATTTGGGGGAGCCTGAAGAAGACCCTCTTTGTGTCGGGGAATCAGATGACAATATTTCAGACTTAGCTAGAAATTGATGTCGTGGACCCAGAAGAGATGTCCATCCAGGAGTATTCAATCATTCTGAAGAAAATATGGGCAAAGATAGATCATTTCTTCCATATAAAGAGCTGCAGTGATCCACAGTGCGAGGTACAAAAAATCCGTGAGATGGAAAAGACTATGAAATTATTGAAGTGTCTGAACCTGGTCTTTGACACTAGACGATCAATCCTACTTTCTTAGTCCACTTTTCCATATTTAGATGAAGTCATTGCCGCTATGATCCAGAAGGAGATTCAGCTAAAGCTGCACGCTGGTTTGAGTGTAGTGTCAAGTGTGAAAGTTTTAGCCACTGGAGGTTCGGGTGCGACTAGTGCTTATGATGGGACCCATCGTTGCTTTTAGTATGGAGAGATTGTACACTACATAAATTCCTGCCCGAATAAGCCTCGAGCGAGAGAGTCTGGAGGGAGAGGTCGGTTTGGTGATAGGGATCATGGTTGTGGAGGAAGGAGAGATGGTGGGCGTGGAGGTTACCACACTAATCTGATGGTAGAAGAGGAGTCTGCGTCAAGTATTGTCTTCTGAGAGGAGGATAGAGCTTGCTTGGAGGTGCTTCAGAAAAAGCAGAAGGCAACAGTACTGGGAGATGGTTCGTCCACATCATCAAACGCTGCCTACTCCAGAGTCATTGCTGAAGAGAAATCCCAAGTTTCTTGGGATTGGGATGAGTTAAGGGTATAAGTTTGTTGTTGGATGGTGTCTAGCACTAAGCTAGGGACCATGAAGATAGAGGTTGATGACTGAGTTGGAGAGGCCACCAAGATGGAGATCTATGCATGAGCTAGAGGAGCCGTCAAACGGGTGTCTACTAGGGATGTGAAGAGCTGTGTATCGGCCAGAAAAGTGAATAGCCATTTTTCGGAGATAGTGTTGAAGAGACGTGTGTCGGCGATAAAGTGGAAGGAGGAACTAGACAGGCAAGATCTGCGGATTCTGGATGAGCCAGAATGGAAGAAGAAATTGGATGGGCCACCTTTGATTGCTGGGAGGCTATCGACTGCTGGTAAACTATGTGTCAAGATAGGTTTAGTGAAGCTCATCTTGAGGGGGAGTGTTGATATTTGCTAATTAATAGGTTATCTAGTAGTTACCTGATAGGGTTATTGTTTATTTAGTAGAGTTCTATAGGATTTATGATTATAGATGTAGGGAGATTTACTTTGTAGTACAAAATATACCTCAAGAGGTATTGGTTAATAAGAAGAATAGGTTTTCTATTATTTATAACAATAAATTGCAAGTTTTCTCTGGGTATGGATGATTCTTTCCCAAATTTTAGGTTGGTGATTTGTTGTCTTCAAGCATTTCTATACCATTTTACATAGTTACAAAATTATATGGCCAGCCAATCAATGAATATGTAATAGTTCCACCATACTAGAACTAGAACCATCAGTTAACAACCAGATTAATAATTGGTAACAACTAAACATAATAGTTCGAATTGTTACTCCAATACTATTTCAGATAAGCCATGTAAATTATTTTCCTCTGGTATAATCAGTTTAATGATATCCTTTCTAGAGACCATTTTTTATAGGAGAAATACTGGGGATTTCAATACTAGACCTAAGGAGCGTAAACATCACAACAACCACTAGCGAAAGACCACCAATTTCTCTCAAGCCATCATGGACCATAATAACAATTAGCATGTCAATACATATATACACAAGCTTCTCCTTAAAATTAGAGTGATGAGACCCTGAGCCGGGAATAATCCCATGCTTTTAAAAATTGCTAAGTAAATTGAAATCTCAGAACACTATCACATCAAATTTCTACCAGAAAGAAGAAGAAGAAGTAGAAGCTGATAAACCATATAGAAGAGTATGTGTTGGTTTATGTATCTTATTCTGGACTTGGACCAAGTATATATATGTACTAAACCATTAGCGGAATAATTAAGTTGCTATTTCAAGTTTGTATTAGAGCCATACAAAAGAACCTAACCCTAATTCTTGCCATGCGTCTGCGCCGGAAAACCTTGCTACAGCAAGCCCATCACAGAATCTCTCTGACCCAAAATGTAAATGGCCATTTCTAGCCGGTTTCATGGTATTTTTTGTCGGAATTGCACCAGAGGTTTTTGCCAGATCTTTGGCGAGTCCACCGCCGCCGGCCTTGGCGACCACCATTGCCAGAATTGCCTCGCTGAGAGCTTCCCATGGCGATATGGCCTCTGCACCACCGCCACGCGTCGCCACCGAAGTCGTCAGAGGAGAAAAAAATCAAAATCTTCCTTTTTGTGAGCCCGTCGCATTCGTCGTATCAATTTTCCTCAATGTTGTGTTATTTGCTGGTTATTCATGTTTCAGTGGATGCGTTGGAATGTTTGTATGTGGATCGAGGTGGATTGCCTAAATTTGGAGGTCCTACGTGTGGCTCCAATTAGGCATGATGTGGAAGTGTTGATTATTGTGGATTAGTTGTGGTGATTGTGGAGTAGTTGTGGAGATTGTGTTTATTGTTGCGGTGGTGAGTGATGGATTGTGTTGATCGTTGTTGAGTGCTCGTTGCGAGATTGCAGGAAATGATGGTGTGATGGGAAAACGGTTGGATGTATTATTGAAGCTTGACCGTGCTACATTATAACTCATCCATGGGATAGTGATGAGTCTTCCGCCTATGACGCTTATTCCATCTACCACTCAGGAGGATAGTCATATGGAGTTACAGTCTGAGTCTAGTGTTGTTTCGGGTGCCAAAGCTTTGGCTACACAGTCTGAATCTAGTGTTGTTTCGGGTGCCAAAGCTTTGGCTACCTCAATGTTAGTTGCACGCACAACTGCTTTGACGAGGGAGAGTCGTAGTTGCTACAACTTTGGCGAAATAGGACATTTGATGGAGTCGTGTCCCCGACGAAGGAGAGATAAGGATTCTGGATGGAGAGGAGGTCGTGGACGAGGAGGCCACTGTAGTTGGAGTGGTAGTAGAGGTGGAGCTCGATGTGGTGGATAAGGAGACTATCGTACACACATGACTGTGGATGCTGAGGATTATGAATTTGGAGGAGTAGGAGATGGCCCACCCACTGTACCAGATACGTCGGGTAATGTGGTTTTTCACATGAGAGGTCTGTATGATACTATTGCACTTGCATCCGGTCCAATCACTGGCCCCCAAGGTTGGATTTGCGACTCTGGAGCAACCATACATGTGGCAGGTACTATGAAGGAGTTCAGTTCATATACTCCCCCGGAAGTACCTTCCAGTGTTAAGACTGTAGATGGCACCGCTTGACCAATGGTTGGTAAGGATATAGTACAATGCACAGGCACACTAACATTGTCCAAAGTTTTGCATGCCCCCTCATTTCTCGTAAACCTTCTTTCCATCAGTACCTCTATTCTTGAATTAAACTGCCGCATTATTTTTGATATCCCACAGTTGATCTTCCAAAAGAAGGGGTTAGATGAGGTACTTGGGACTGGAAATTGGTAGGATGGACTGTGGTACATGGATCAGAAGGGCCATGAATTAGCACTTTCATTGGTAGCAGAGTAGTCCGCACACAAAAATAGGGTGGTGGCCGAGCTGATGCTGTTCCATAGACGATTAGGTCATCCTTCGTTCTCCCATATGAGTAAGTTGTATCCCAATTTATTTGCGTAGATTAACAAGGACACACTAGTCTGTGATGCTTGCGAGTTGGGCAAGCATACCAGAAGTTGGTATGTTAGCTCTGGTCGAACGAATTCTCAGCATATTGCGCATTGGGAATCTGTGGAACATGGCATCAAGATGAGACTATCTCAAATATGTTAAATATCTATGGCCCTAAAGATTTATCTACTAAGATGAGTCAGTGGCAAGAAGTTAGGATTTTGTACTCCGAAAAAGATGATCAAAGATGATGCGTAATGGGGGATTTTAATGCCATCCTAAATCAAGGAGAAAGGAGAGGCATGATTCATAGACCAAACCAGCAGGAGGTATCCCAGTTTCAGTCTTTTGTCTCAAATTTGTAGCTCACTGATCTGCCTCTAGCCAACAGAAAATTTACTTGGTACCTCAGCTCTCTCAAAGCCATGACTAGATCAGAAAGATTCCTTGTGAATGATAAGTGGCTGGGTGAAAATTGAACTTGGGTGCAGACTGCTCTTCAGAGGGAAGACTCTGATCACTGTCCTATTTGTCTATGTTCAGATGTTCTAAACTGGGGGCCGAAGCCTCTAATGGTGCTGGACTCATGGCTAGAAGATAAGTAGTATATAAACATGATTAATGAAGTCTGGACTAGCAACTGCCCCAAGGATATGCAAGCTACAAAATTCAGGCAAAGCTGAAAGCTCTCAAAGCTAGCATTAAGGAGTGGAACAGAAATAGCCATAGTAGTCTGTCAGCCAGAAGGAAACATTTAATGGAAATAATTGCAGATAATGAAAGAATGATGGAAAATTGCCTTAACATACTAGATGAATTAGCCCTTCAAGAAATCAGACATCTAAGAGATGCTCTAGCAAAGATCACCTCAGCTCTAGATGCCTCAATCTACCAGAAATCTAGAATTAGATGGCTGCAACAAGGGGACTGCAATAGTGCTTATTTCTACCGTATGGTGATCAACAACAGAAGAATGAATACAATCCTAGGTGTATGGAATGAGGAAGATTGGATAACTTATCCTGACAGTGTTAAGAAAATAAGAACTGCTTCTACAACCATTTTGCAGAAAGATTCAGGAAGGATTATTGGCAAAGACGCCAACCTCAAAATATGACCTTCAACAGACTCATCCAGTCAGCTGCTAGAACCCTCCTACTCTCCTTCTATGATTTTGAAATCCATCAAGCAATCCAGGATTGCAACAGCTCCAAAATCCCAGGCCCTAACGGATTTAACTTCAAGTTCATCAAGCAATTCACCCCTCTATAAAGTGCAGCTAACACAGTTACAATTTGCAGATGATACATTTATGTTCGGCCAACCTGAATGGAAATTTGTCAGAACATTTAAGTCCATTCTACTGAACTTTGAGCTGCATTTTGGTCTCAGGATAAACTTCCAAAAAATAGCTTAGTTGGACTAAACATGGACCCAGAGCTGGTGACTGATATGGCAGCATATTTAGTCCGTAAAATACAAAAGCTCCCCTATAGATATTTAGGATTACCACTAGGATGGAATCATCAGAAGGACATATGGCAACCAGTTATAGATAGGTTTCAAAAGGTTCTCAACAACTGGAGCCAAAAGTACATATCTGCAGGGGGAAGAACTATCCTACTCAACTCAGTGCTCACATCCCTTCCCACGCACTACATTGGCTACCTAAAACCCCCTTCAGTAGTCATACACAAATTAACATCAATTCAAAGAGATTTTCTCTGGGGTAGATCCAAGGAACACAAAAAAATCAGCTGGATGGCTTGGGAAAAGTAACTACGCAACTGGACTGGGGTGGGATTGGTATAAAGAATATGAGAAACCAGAATGATGCTATGCTGGCAAAGTGGGGAGCAAGAATCCTCTCGGGAGAAAAGTCCTTAGCCATGGATATCCTAAGATCAAAATATGCTAATTAGGGCATCCTATCCGTGGTGAATTTCAGGGAACTCAGGAGAGTGGATGATAACCAGATCAACGGCCGAAGGTGTATTAAAGCATATGAATCCAGATGGTGGAGGGACCTCCTGAAAATAATGAGATCAAATTGGATAGTGAACATGCCCAAGATTCAGCTTAGCAATGGTGAAGATATAAAGTTCTGGACTGATACCTGGCATGGGGAAGTGAACTTTGCTACCAAATATACCAGGCTATACAGACTTGCTGCTGACAAGGATGTTTAAATAGCTGATGAAGGACAGTGACAAGAAACAATTGGAACTAGAATTGGCATTAGAGAAGAAGCATCATGAGGCCGGTTGAGTTGTGGAAATGGCTGCGTTACTAGAAAACCTGGAGGGTATCTCCCCTAATTTCCTACCAATGGACAGATACCTCTTTCGAGAGAATGCAGAAGGTGGCTACACAGTTAAAAGTTGATATGATCAGATCAGTGCACTCTCACCCCCCTCTTTCTCCAGCTATGAATCTGAATGTCAAAGAATTATATGGAATACCTTTGCACCAAGAAAGATCATGATCTTAAATTGAAAATTGCTACAAAATGCCATCCCAATTAAGCAAGTACTCCTGCAAAGGCATATCACACTGCCAAGCTCAAATGTCAAGTCTTTGAATGTTTTAAGTCTTTGCAGAAACTACTAAAAACTTATTCTTTGAATTTTTAAGTCTTTGCAGGTCCGGCTCAAGCTACTGAAGTGGCTGGAAATTTACACAGCAGAGCCAATAACAACAACTCCCGATCTACAGACATTCACAGAATTGAAGCCTGAAAGAACAAAGGAGCTTGGACATCCATTTGGTTAGCCACCACATGGTTTTTGTGGAAAACCAGGAACCTGACCACTTTCAGAGTAAGGAAATGGTGGTGGAAGTCATCCTGTAGACTGTCCACCGAGAAACCTGGAGATGGACACAGGCTTAATCCCACCACTATCCTTATTCCTTTACTGATTGGCAGTTAAATCTCCCTTCATGTATAACTAACATACAACTCCTATGTGACTATCACATGAGCAGGGTGAATAGGAAGGAACTCTCAGCAAAAGAGAAACCTTCAGTATGTCCTAAAAGTGGCTGTTAGCAGGTAGCTAATTGTCGCAACTTTAGATTCATAGCCATGTCTCTCTGGTAATATATTCCTGCCAAAGTCTCCTTTGATGGTATTATCACTACATTCTGATACACTACACAATATGAAGTTGCCCCATGAAACAACAACTGTTCATTTATTCCGCAGATATAACTATCTATCTAATTCATGAAGGAATAGGTTAGCTGCAGAAAACTCACCATTGAGAAAGGTTATTGCAAGACAACAGATAAAAGGGATGAGACTTGAATAAAATATTGTCTGATCGTGTGAAAAGAAACTCATGGGCCAACACTGGAAGAAATAAAATGGGATAACATTGGTCCCCTTCCCTTCTTCCTATGGTCTGGGCGTGTGAAAAGAAACTGATGGGACTTCTCAGTTAATCCGAGAGACATTTAGAAAGGGGACAAGGATGAGATGCGGTTGCAACAATAAAAAAGAGAGGACAAGGATGAGATGAGGTTGTAACAATCAAAAGACTATGAAGCTATAAGGCAAACAGGCTGAGCTGTGCTAACTACTACAGTAAAGACTCCTGCAGTCATATTGAATGGTGGCTTGCATAGTTGAAGGTCAGTAGATCACTGTTGCAGTTAACCATTAAGTCTTTGCTTAATGGATTACAGTAACAATCTCATGACTTTGACACTATAAGGAGAGCAGGCTGAGTTGCATTTTCTGGTACAGTAAAGACCCCCGTAGTCATACACATGGCAACCTGCATAGCTGAGCGTCACTTGATCAATGCTGTGGACCTCACTCTCCCCCATGTCCCAGAAAAAAGAGCTATGAGCTATCTATTTTGTTTTCTTTCTATTTTCTTTTTGTATTACTATTCCTTCTTGTACTTTCTTATTTTTGTAAGAAAGTTGTACATACTTTTTTCATATCGAAATTTGGATTACCCAAAAAAAGTAATGAATTAGATTATGATCTTCCAACACCACTCGATACTGCAACACTGAAACAAGCATAGTGTAGGTAGAATTCCATCCCGTGCAGACATCAAACTGCAACAACCCCTTCCCTTCCATCTTTCAGTTAGCAACATACCTCTTGAATGTGTCCAGTCTCTTCGGTGACGACTTAACATACTTCACTAGACTTGTTATCTTCTCCATGGAAGAATCCAACTCGTCTAAGTCATCCTGCAAAATTGGATTCTGGATGTGAGCGCTTCATTTCACATATAAGTTCTGGTGGTTCATAATGATGGAACCATTTGTACTTCCAAATAGTGTTATTTGGCTTCTTATAAATTCTACCAAAATTGTATCATTGTTTGTGGCGTTATCCATGATGATCGTCAGAACCTTCTCCAACCCCAAGTTATCCATACAATCTTCCAACTGTTTAGAGATGAAAGTTCCTTTGTGGTCACTGATCTTCTGAAAACCCAGTATCCTCTTATGTAGGATCCAACTCTAATCGATGAAGTGTGCGGTAAGAAACATGTGCGTCATATTCTGTAGTGAAGTCCATGTGTCTATAGTGAAGCATGTTCTAGGCCCCAACTCCATCATCTTCATCTTCATTTTCATGTTCTGCTCATCAAGATAAATGACCATGCAGTCTTGCATGGACATCTCTGCCTGGAGATGCTCAAACAATTTAGGCTCAAGTTTGTGAAGCAGCCTATTGAACCCTAGCTTCTCAATCATCCTGAATGGCAATTCATCTAGTATTAGATGCTCGGTGATGGCCCGTCAAATTTCTTTCTCATCATATTTGTCCACCCACAACTTTTCTACTCCTGATCCCTTCAATGAACAAGCATCATGGGTTAGTCTGTTGGTTCGACTCCAGCCTCCCTTGTTTGCTCCAAAAATTATGACACCAATTTTGGTGAGATATCATGTTCGACATCCCATATTTAACATGGTGGATTCCAACATCCTTGTTGCAGTAATTGCACTTCACCCTAGGATAATCTGAATCAGTACATGGAATCCTCATAAAGTATTGTCACATCAGCGAAGGCTTGCTAAGTTTTTGCTTTTTAGGGCTAGGTATGGCCGGGGTGGACCCACCCACCTCGTCAAGGTGCTCCCGACCCATAGCCTTATAAGGAGGCAACATAGATGAATCAGGGTGCTTCCGATCCCGTCTCAAATTTTCCATCTACCAAAAAACAGCCAAATAATAAATTAATTAGCTCTATGAAAACATAAGAAAATAAAATGAAGAAAGTGCAACATATTTATAAATTAAGTGACAACAAATGACAAAACAGACACAAACTTGAATAGAAAAGAAAAAATAACATCTTTTTTTAGCTAAAGTAATCGTAAGCAAGTTAATAGGAATATTTTTAGAAATGGTTGACTTAGATAAAATTGAAAGAGGCAATCACTAGATTGCTAAGACTTCCATGAATTTCCTAGAGAATCCTAAGATGCATTAGCATGCTAAAGATATATTAGCAACCAGGGAAACCAAAAAAGCCGCCGAAGGAAAATCCATAGAACCCAAATAGTTTACTATTGAGGATTTAGAGTGCTTTCGTCTTAAGAATTTAGAATGTACCCATTCCTGTTAAAAATTTAGAACTTGACTTGTTACCTTTTGTTCAAGTTCATCACTAGTCAGCTAATTTAGCGAGTATGCTTGAGATTCCAGTTGCAAAACTGTCAGCAAGAGAAGCATTTTAGGTAATTTTTAGACTAGTTGGCTGCACATGATTTTGTAAAATTCTTAAACATGAAGAAAATCAAGTATATAGTGTTCCACATTTGAAGAATGAAGAGATTACTGAATGAAATTTTAGCAAACAGACTATGCAGTAAACAGACAAGAATAATACCTCCGGAAGAAAAACAGATCTAGTGCTAGGGCGTAGGAAAAAAGAAACAGATTAACAAATCCAGGTATACCGCAAGAAAAATTTAATAACAAAAACTTTCAACAAGATACAATGTGGCCATAAAGATCAAACCTTCGAATCTAAATAAAAATGTCGAGCAATTGATGAAACCGATCAATCAGTTCACCCTTCCTCATAAACCCTAATCCCTAATTCATAAACATTAAACCCTAATCCACAACATTGAATCAAAGCCGAGCTTGTCTTACCTCAATGGCGATGGGCGACAGCGACGGGCAACGATAGTGGAGGGGCGACGACGGGCTAGGGACTCTTGAGATGATACAAACCAGGGAAAAGTGAAACCGAGAAAGAAGTCGACAGTCAAGAAGAAAAGAAAGAAGACGAGTATAATAGATAGATTAAAAATTAAAAAATAATTTCTTTTAGTAAAATGAATAACGGTGGTGGCAGTAAACTGCCATCCTTACTGCTGCCGTCACGATTTTAATAACATTGACGATTCCATGAACCACCACTGCCACCGTACAATGCCGGTGGCTGTGATGGTAACGGTAACGGTTTGCCGCCGCCACTGTTATCCAGTGTACACCCATAACTAGGACTCAAATTGGAAGGGTTGTAGTGCATACAGGAAGTTCACGACAATGAGACGCGCCATACTTGTGGGGCTAAAAAAGAAAAAAGACTCTCGAGGGGCCAATACTCTATCGCAAGAAGCACATCACGCCCTCATTCGAGATGTCTCATGGGAAACCATGATGGAGGCTTTACTCTACACAAAATGAAGAACGGCGACCATCATTCAGGGTGTCTCATGAAAAACCATGATGGAGGCTTCACGCTCCCTAAAATGAAGAATGATGACCCCCATTTGAGGTGTCTCAAGGGAAACTATGATGGAGGCTTTGTGCTCGCCAAAATAAAGAACATCAACCCTCATTTGAGGTGTCTCGGGGGAAAGCCTGATGGAAGATTTACGCTCCCCCAACCACAATGTCCGTCAAGAAAAATTTCATAGTATTTTTGCAAATTTATGTACAACAGGTGAACAAAGAACTATATACTCAAATCAGTCAAGATAAATACAACAACAAGGTTGGAGGGGAGTAGTCACAACAAAAGACCCTAGCAAACCCCACCTATGAGGTCACCAATATTTAAAAATATACATCAAGACAGACAAAAAGGGTCGTAGGGGTCTTGATTCCCCTTAATCATGGTGGGCACAACGGCTGAGCTAGCATAGGAGATAGCTGAACTCATCATGTCCGCCCTCCGAGGACTCGGCTTGGTCCCACCTATCCAAACGACAAAAGGTCCCCGAAGACACGAACCTCTCAAGTAACCCCTCGTACTCCATCACAAGTTGGCACTGAGAGGTAGGGGATGGGTTATACCTAGAGCCATACTAGTTATGCTTTGGTGAACTTGAACATTTCCATCCAGCATATTCAAGTCTCCGGACAAGCGATGGAACTCCGTGCCCAAGAAAGACCTCAAGCCTTCTAACTCCCCAATTTCCCTGATGGATTCGGGGAAAGAGGGGGTATGCAGTCAGGAGACATGAGAGAAAATGGAAAAGAATGAGTCTCGACGAAGGAAGACATACTTTCAGTAGAATGAATGAGTGGAGAAGATAGAGAAATGGAAGGAGTATTTTATAGCGGGGTTGAGTGAACCTTTCTGGTGACGAAAGTAACTATGTGGCAATGCATGCCATCTCCTCAATCCCCGAAGCAACTCAGGAAAAGTTGCCTCATTGATGAACGCTCGCCTGCCGGATTTCCCACCCAAATCATAAATAAGACAAAAGGAATTTAAAGTTCAGCAGTAATAAAACCTCCAAGACTGCAGGGATGAAAGTGTTGGCTCTCCTCAACAGCTGCGTGAATCCTCTACAACGCAACATGACAAAAAAAAGTAATAGAGGAATCTCACGCAAGTAAACCTTGCAAGAATGCTCGCATTAGCTGAGAAGGAACTCGAAAGTTGGCAAAAGAGAAGACGTACTGAGAGCATCCCATCAAGTACAGACCAATAAAGTCCAATGTTACAAGTTCAACCCGCTGCTGGAAATACAAAGGGATAATATCCTCAAAGGGAAAACAACAAGGAAACTACATGTTTTAATAATGTTTTTTGATCCAGGACTCTATATGTTCACGGAGTGGCTCGTGGATAGGGTTTGGAACAATAGGAGGAGGAGAGCACGGAGGATAGTCTTTGAGGTTCTCATCCTTTTCGAGGTTGAGGAACACCGAATTATATATCACTTTGCTCTTGTCGAACTAGGAGTGGAGATGAAGCCATACCTTCACGCTAGTTTTCTGAAGACAAGCCCTGAGAGCATCTCCAAAAACTTGGCCCGAGAAGCATTCCGCCAATATCTCTCCCTGAATCCTCAACTTTGCCAACCCGAGTTCCTCTGCCTGTTTTTTTTTTTTTGAAAAGCCAAATTCAATATATATAAATAACGTATTTACAGAGCAAAGAAGAAAGAGTAAAAATACAAAGAAACTCCTATTCCTTATAGAAGATGTCTACTAACAATATCTTTGAGGTTGAGCTAACTGTCATGTCTTCACATTGTGTCTCCCTATGATATAGCTAAGTGTGATCTGGTATATGGGTCACCTAGCATCATAGTAGATCATACAGTATCTCAGCATTCAAATCATCGTCAACATCCGCTTTTCACCAAATATAATGTCATAGCTATCACATTATCAATCTCCCATTGTAGGGAAATTGGTACACAACTCGATTAAGTCTAGTGAGCTATCCCTGTAATGGTGAGGGGTAACAGTCCAATAGACACACAGATCAGATCAATCCCAAAAACATGAGTAGAGAGCCTACAAGCAAAAAGAAATTCGAACTACCATGATCTAAAGTATTCCAGTGACTCTAAATCTACTTCATCCTTCCTTCTTATGATCCTTTGTGCTTGCCAGTGTTAATGCTCTTTACAGCTACAATTCTCTCATAACAGCTTCTGGTGTCCCTTTATAAGACTTCTGGTTTTATCCATAATTATTTTTGTTTGTTGACTTAGCATTCATAAAGCTGTGTTAGTCTGCAATTTTAGTAAAGAAGTTCTGCATTGGTGCTTGGCTGCCTCCAGGAATTCTGTTTGCAAAGTCTAGTTCATTCTTCCTTTATCTGGTTATATGTGCTTAGCAGTGCACTTGACAGTTTCAAATTCCCTTTTGTTGTTTCTTTGCTGGACATTTATTGTTTCAGTACACATCAGAGCATCATAGAACAGTGCCCTTAGTGTTGGTCTCCTAGAGCAGTACGCCAGCATGTTTTCTTTCTAGTAGAAAATCAGTATGTTTCATTCTTGTCTGGGTAGTGCTCTGCACAGTCTGTGCAGTTGGTTTACAATCGGCCCAGAGTCACACGGCCAGATTAACCCCCATATCTTAATGGAGTTATTTGCCTCCTCCTCCTAACTTGTACCTAGATGAAACCAGAGAGAAGTAAGTGTGTTCCAGTACAAAATAGAGAGATACATAATACTCCTTAGATCATCAGTCTTTTTGGATTCACTCTCCAGCTGAGACTGGACCTTTAAGGCTCTCCAGCAAAGTCCAAGTGTCTACCTGCATTACCAAAGTGTAGAGTTGAATAGGAAATAGTTAGGAAATATAGGCACATTAACCACCTGAATTGGTTCCTCAAATACTTAGCTGGTTGACAGTCTCGGATAGGTAAGAACCAGCTACAGTTCTGCCAGCAGCTTCATTCTGACTGTCAATTTGCTACCATATATCAAACAGTTTTACCGCATGCCCAATAGAAGGATGGTCACCAAGGTGGCTACAGAAGACGACAAGGTATCAACACAAATCCAATAAATAATTAGTCGTACTTCTCACCACAGACAGACTACCAAAACCATCCCTAGGTACTAAAATCCAAGCACATCTGAGGTTGAAGTAACCAATCTGTAAAACTATATGGGAAGAATTTAGCTGTTCTCTTGGCTCTAAGCCACAACCAAGTAGATCGCTGAACAATGTGCAACATTAGATAATTATTAGGCACAACCGAGTTAAAATGAGCCTGATTCATACTATACCATATAGTCCATATCACTGACAACCATTATTTATTCCATGCATCTTTATTAGATCCTTGAGGTGTAGAGTCAGAGTGAACCTGAAGTGTGTGTGCTAGATCCCCTCCAGTCACTGCGTTGTTCCCATTATGAAGTATCCGATGTTTGATGTTCCTCCATAATTCCTTAGTAATAGTGCATTCATTGAAGAGGTGATCCACTGTCTCTTATTCTCTTAGACATAGAGGATAGATTGTTTCCTGACCCATTGGAGTCACATTTCTTTGCTACAAAGTAACTTTTGTAGGAACTACATTTTGGATTAGATTCCATGAAAATATACAAAAACAATGTTGGTGCAAAGCTGTGCCATATAAACTTTGTGAGTGTTAAGTGTAAGTCAGAAAAAAACTGCTGAAAATTTGAGGTGAGAGCTCCATAGGCATCTTTGACCGTGTACTTACCTTCCAAGTTAGCAGTCTATATGTACCTATCCTTCATGTGCATTTGAGGAGTGGTTCCCTTCATACGACATAATAAATTAGCCATATCAGGTTATTCATAAGCTAATAGTTCCCTTCTCCACCTCCATTGCCATGTCCACGGTCCACGGTCCCACCAACCAGCCTCATCAATGCTGATATCCTTCTGCTGCTCATTTCTGAATAACCTAGGAAATCTGATTGCCAACGTGGTGTTGCTATGCCATATATCTTTCCATAGTCTGATGCACTCACCATTCCCTACCCTCAAGGAGAGATTTTGTATAAACCAGTTATTACTCGGTGTTTTCTGTAATTGCAGCCACCATCCTCATGCATAAGATCTTCCTCTTTGCCTCCTTTCCAACTTGTTACCAACAGCAGTGGGTTCAGTAAGTTCCCTCATGCCAGCTAGAGATATTTGGTTCTGAATGCCATATTTTGATCTCAAGATTGTAGTAGCAAGTGATGTTTCTTCATTAAGAATCCGCATCCCCCATTTTCCCAACATGACATCATTAAATGATGCAAGACAGCAAGCACCTATCCCCCCTTAGCCACTGGTGTACTGATTGTTTTTCAGAATGTCAGGTTCATTTTTTCTCTTCTCAATTCCACTTCCCCAAAGAAACTTCTTTGGGTAGCTGTCAATCTATCGATGACTGATTTAGGTGCTTTGAAGCATGAAAAACAATGAGAAGGCAGGGAAGCAAGTGCAACATTAATTAGAATCAGTTTGCCACCAAAGGATAGAAGCTTATATTCCCATGAAGATATGGTGTTATACTTACCCAGCACTGGTTTCCAAGTCTGCAGCCTATCTGAACATGCTCCAATTGGGAGACCCAAGTACTTGAAAGGAATAGTTGTTGTTTGGCAGTTTAAATAAGCTGCCATTTCATCCAAAATTGATGGTTGAACGTTAATGCCAATCAGCTTACTTTTGTGATAGTTGATCTTTAAGCCAGACACCAATTGAAAGTTCTGTAAAATAGCCTTGAAGGATTGGATTGAGTTCCAATTTTCTTGCCCAAAGAGGATGGTGTCATCAACAAACTGAATATGAGATACTGCCACATTTCCTTTCCCAATGTACAGCCCTTAGCTGCAATGAGAAATAGGAAAGGAAAGAGTGGATCCCCTTGTCTAATGCCACGGGTAGGATAGAATTCCTTTGTGCTTCCATTAATTAGGACAGAGGTGGAGGATGATTTCAGCATACCTTTTAGCCACAAAATCTAGCATGTTGGAAAATTCATGTTGATCATAATGTCCTGCAAGTAGTTCCAGTATAAAGTATCAAACGCCTTTTCAAAATCCACCTTGAAGAGAACAACTTTATTTTTTAGCTTCCTCATCTCATCAACTACTTCATTTGCCACTACTACGTTGTCCAGAAGTCTTCTACCTTTAATGAAGGCAGTCTGATTGTTGCTTATCAGATCAGGCATGACATTATAGATCTATTAGCCAACTCTTTGTTATAATCTTAGGCATTATGCCAATCGGTGTGATTGGTCTAAATTCCTTGACTTGCAATGGTTTGGATGTATTGGCTAACAATGTAATATGGGCAGCATTGCTACCACTCATTAATTTACAAGTTTTGTAAAATTCTTGCAGCAGTTGAAAGATCTCTGGTTTCAGCAGATGTAAAAAGTGTTTAATGAACCTGAAGTTAAACCCATCAGGTCCAGGGCTCTTGGAACTACCGCAGCTAGCTATTGCATCCAGAATTTCAGATTCAGTGAAAGGTACCTGCAGCCTCCACTTAGTATGAAGATCTATTGCCTTCAGTCTTAATCCAAACTTTAATTTTTCAGAGAATTTGTCTTGAAAATGCTTGAAAAAATAGTCCTTGATTTGTTCAACCTCTTCTAACCAGATTGAACCATCCCAAATCCCTCTAATGGTATTCAAGTTTCATTTTTTAGACTGTTGTGAAAGTGCTGAATTCTCATTCTGTTGTAGCCATGAGATCCGAGACTTTTGGTAGGCCATGCTGCCAAGATTTGTTGTAATTCCTTCAAGTCTACATTGCAGAGTATCCAACATCTGCTGCTCACTGATATCCAGATTGCTAATCTCAGATTTCAACTCAATATTTTGGATACAAGAGAGTAGAGACTTTCTTTCAACTGATGGATCTCTGATGGTAGAAGTGTTCCAGAGTCTGATGTTGGCCTTCAATTGTCTCATCTTCATCATAATCTGATAGCTTGAATAACCTTCTCTATGTGTACTCATTGTAGTCTTTGTCTAGCAACCAGATATCTAGTACCTTTAGATGCTTTGGTCCCCAGTTTTGAACTTTGGAGCACAAACTCACAGGACAGTGGTCAGAGCCATCCTTATCCAGCCCTAGCTGCGACTATGTAACCTCAGAGCCTAGCCAGGAATTATTAGCTAAGTATCTGTCCAAGCGACTCATAGCCTTCAAGGATTTTAGGCACCATGTGTATTTTCTACGTTTCATTGGTAGATCTTGTAAGATCTCTGAAATCTATACTACGTGTCATAATGCAAAATTCGTGCGGAAGCGTAAACATAAGTGTGTGTTAAACATACATAACAAAAATTTCAGAGATCTTTTGACCAAGGATCTTTGCTAATTTACACAACTTGATGGTACAAGGAAGA
>JAOWBN010091711.1:0-19987 GCA_028565015.1 Pinguicula moranensis
CCCTGTTTGTCTGTCTACTAAGTTACAGAATTTGGGGACTAAGCCTATGAGGGTGTTGGACTGCTGGCTAGATGATAAATCCTACATAAAACTGATTGAAGATACATGGAGATCCGTGAAACACATGGCTATGCTAGCTACAGATTGAAGGTGAAGATAAAAACAGTGAGATTGGCAATAAAGGCCTGGAACCAGAATGCTCCAAGGAGTTTAGGGGAAGAAAGGAATTATATGTTGCAGTGTTTAAGGGAACATGAAATTCTAGCTGAACAGGATCCAAGTTGCTTTGAATGGAAGGGGGAGCTAGAGAGTTATCAGAATCTGAGATAGGAGCTAGATGTAATATCCAAAAGGTTAAATAGCATTTTGTATCAAAAATCCAGAATCAAATGGATTAATCAAGGCGATGAGAACAAATCATTCTTTCAAAATTGGATTAATAGAAACAGAAGGCGTAGTGAGATACATGAGGTGTGGAAGGATAATGTATGGATTGAGGAGGCTGAACAGGTGAAAGTGTGTTTCAGAGAACACTTCAAAAGAAGATTTACAGAGTGTCTGCCAAACATACCTAGGATGGTGAGTATGAGGTGTTAGGGGTTATCAATAGCAACAAAGCTATCACTGATAAGGTCTTTTTGGGAGAATGAAATTAGGGAAGAAGTCAACAGCTGTGGAAGTGGGAAAAGTCCCAGACCAAATGGGCTGAATTTCAAGTTTGTGAAGCAATTTTTTTATCTGTTGAAGGAGTATATTGAGCAAAGATTCAGGGAGTTTTATAGAAAGTGTAAAGTCTCCAAAGGGAGCAATGCGGCCCATATTACTTTGATTGGCAAATCAGAGTCCCCTTTGGTTGTGGATAACTATAGGCCTATTACACTTAGGATTATGCCTAAGATCATCTCTATAATTTTGGCAAATAGAATCAGCAGAGTCATGGAAGAGATCATATCTCCAAATCAGATGGTTTTCTTGAAAGGAAGGAAGCTGCTGGATGGGGTTCTAGTGCAAATGAGATGATGGATGAGCAGCAAAAACTGAGGAAGAAGGCCCTTATACTTAAGGTGGATTTTCAAAAGGCGTATGACACTTTAAATTGGACATATCTGTTAGATATAATGGACAAAATGGAATTTCCCAACTGCTCGAAAGCATGGATTCAGGACGTGCTCGAATCTACATCTACATCTATTTTGATCAATGGCAGTCCAACTCGGGAATTCTATCCTACAAGAGCTGTCAGACAAGGCGACCATCTATCTCCCTTTTTGTTCCTAATCGCAGCAGAGGGCTGCCATATATGATTAAGAAGGTAGTAACAGAGCAGATGATTAGAGGAGTGAAAGTGGGAAAGGATAGGGCCTTGGTGACCCATCTTCAATCGTTGTACCCTTAATGATTTAATCCTGGTCATACTTTTTTTACATAATCCGATAACTCTGTTGTTGACACATTGAAAGATCTAGTGCGTTTATTACTGATGCAATCTAATGGCTAAGACTGTACGGATGTTGAATCCGCGACACATGTAACAATTGACCTAAGCCGTGCATGGTGGGTTGATCCAATGGCCTACATCTCATACTGCCAAAACATGGAATCTCTTATATGGGTCATCTGTGTGAAGACTGTTCGACGGATCCGACACCGCAATTTAAGCGGTGCAAAAGATTTGATCTCTCCAATCGAATGTGCAGCCTGATTAAATGGTTAGGGTGCATACTTATTGAGGATGATTCCTGATCGTTGGATGAATAGGATTCAATGGACAAGATTGGAAGCTGACCTAAGTTATAAGGAAAACATTCTACAAAATTACAACAATTGCGACATTTTCACTCTCACTTCTAAGAGTTTCTCTCTCGGCTCTCTTTCTCCATTTTAGGGTTTCTTCGATTGGAAACCTCTGGTTTACAACTTCTGTTTGTGCTATTCTAATAGATTTATTGGTTGGATTCGAGATCTTGAGTGACTTGTCGTCACTGTTATATGGAAAGATTGTTTGTTGTTTTGTGGAGATGTATTTTTGAGAGGTTCTGTACAGATTCTTGTACTTTATAACATTTTGGATCCCTTGTGAATTTGGTGATTAATTTTAAGCAGTGATTATCCGATTGGAGTTCAATGTGGGTGTAGTCGAAAAACGCATTTTTTCAATGAACCATGAACCTTAATCTTGTGTTTGTTCTAATTTCTGTTCAGTTAATATTTTTTACATATTTGATTTTCCTATAAAAGAAGTTACTAACATTTGGTTGGTGTTTGTAAGATCCGAGCTCTAAATTCTAACAGATTTCTTTCTTCTTCATATTCTTTAATACTTTGAGCTTCCAATTGAATCTCTATTGGTGTTACAGCCTTGGATCGAACACTAATGCGAAAGGCGTTTGTTGTATGGCTGTTCTATTTATCATTTTGTAGGCGCCAATTGCCGTTTTTCTTCTATTTTTGTGAGTTCTACCTAACCGTTTGCTTTGAGGTTGTAGATAGAGGTAAAATTTTGCCGAATTCCAAGGTTTTGGCATCGCTCTTTTATCTTCTTCCACCAAATTGCCTTCCGTTTTCAGAGAAGTGTTCTCGTCGTACCCCATATCGGCATACTGTATTTTTCACAGGAATTTGATGATAACTAGTTCAATTATTCTTGCAAATGTTTCAGCCTCAACCCATTTAGTACAAAATTCTAAGGTGACGATGATATATTTTTGTTGACCTGTGGAAGTGGGTAGGGGTCCGACAATGTTTGTTCCATATTTATCAAAAGGGCATGCCATTGGGATGCATACCATTTTCATGGCACGCTTTATGTATGAGGTTGGCGTACTTCTGACATTTTTGCACTTCCGAACATAATCCATGCAATCTTTTCGCGTGGTGGCCAAAGGAAGCCTTGGCGTAGGATTTTGTGCGCTAACGTTCTTCCTCCTGCGTGGACTCCACAATCGATGTATTTCGTATATTACTTTTTTTGTGCTTGTTCCGATGATAAATATTTTATTAAAATTCCTTCAAATGACCGTTTTCTTTGCACATAGTGTAATGTGCTGCTTTTTGCATTAATCTCGTGGCAGTGGTTTTATCTCCCGGGAGCATGCCATCTTTTAGAGTTGATTAATGTGCGCCATGAGGGGATATGATTTTGAAATTGCTTTTGTCCATGATCCACAATCAACAACGTAAACAATATATTCCCAACTAAGTTGGAGTTTGGAGGGTCAGATGTACGCGACATTAGCATTGTAATTATACAAAGAGGCCATTTTCGTTGCGACCCAATATGTATTATGCCATTTGGTATACTGAGTTCCAACAACTTCACTAAATAGAACCACTGGAATTTAATAGAACAATTTTGTTCTAGTCCATTATTAGCACAAACCTAAAAGAATTGTCAATGATTGGACCCTTCCAACTCCATTTGCAATGGATTCTTTTGTCATTACAACAATCCCTATGATAACCCTTTGGTTGTTTTTATTGGCGGGTTCTCTAATGATGTACTGCTGCATTTTTCCTTCTTTGATTTCTTGTGCGATGGTTAAACCCATGCAGGATAGAGCGTTCGCCTGCTGAGATTTTTTCACGAGGGTTTTGTTGCACTGTGAAGTATAAAACTAATTGTGCTAGCCGTTTTACTTCAGACAGATAACCTTTCATTCCCTCTTCTTTACCTTCGAATCTTCCTTCAAATTGTTCTTTTATTAGTTGTGAATCAGTGGATGTTTCTAAGGCCGAAAGCCCCATTTTTTCGGCAATTTTTTATCCGAGAATAAAAACTTCATACTCGGCACCATTGTTGTTAGGGGAAACTTCAGTTTGGCTGCTACTTTTATTATAAACCCATCTTATTTTGTCAATGTGATACCAGTTCCTCCATACGAGGCAGCGACGACCCCATCAGAGTGCATGGTGTAAATATTTAGGGATTTGGTTTAGGGTCTCTACACTAAAATCGGTAACAGCTTGTGTTTTTTTACTCACCACTGTTGATATTTCAAACCGTACTGACTTAACTCGATCGCCCACTTTATCAATTATCCCAAAGTTTTGGGTTTGGAGAGTATTTTGCATAAAGGTTGGTTGTGTGCATGGTGATGGGATAATCTTGGAAATATGTTTTAAGCTTTATTAGCGCCGTGAGTAATGAGCATATAAGTAATTGTTGGGATCAAACAATCCACACGATCAAAGATAAGTGCAAAAATAAAACAAAAATACAGATTTACGTGATTCATCCAAATTGACTACATCCATGGCAGCTAGGGTTCTTTATTCACTGTAATATTTTTGAATATAAAGTACAATGAGAACAAGCATATTAATAGGGTTCTACAAAATGATGTAACTACCTCTCCACTAATGGAATACGTCCTCCAATAGTACTCTCCAAAATTTCGGCAAAAGTTGTGAACTGGATCTTATCAGGCTCCATACATCAACAAGCTCCTACTTGGAGAGTGATCAGTCAATCAATCAACTCTGATCTTCTTGTCAAATGTACTCTTCATAATTTCCTAGTTGCATCATTTCCCATATCATTGTAGGAGACCAACTGAGGCTTTGCACAACCCCAATTTTATAGCATCAACACCTTTAGTCAACATGTTTGCTGGATTATTTGCACCATCAATATTCTTTTAACACATCTCACCTTTTTCCACTAGACTGCGAGTGAAATGATATTTTCTTCGGATTTGTTTAGTACGAAAATGGAACACTAGATTCTTCACTAACTGTATGGAACTCTGACTATCAGTGAGAAAAACTTTATCTTATTGTCTCTTGCCCAACTCCTCCAAATGTTCAGTCAACCATATCATCTCTTTGAAGGCCTCAGCTATCGCAACATACTTAGCATCTACCGATAACATAGAAACACACTTTTGGAACTTGGACATCCAGCTGACTACTGTCCCATCTAGTGTTGCCATTTCCATAGTAAAGTAAAGTACTAGCTGTTCCTTTCAGATATCTAAGAAGTCACTTTATAGCTTCCCAACGTTCTTTCACTGAATCTGACATATATCGGCTCACAACTCCCACTGCATGTGCTATATTAGGTCTGGTGTAGACCATAGCATACACAAGACTTCCAACTGCAGAAGCATAGGTGACTCTTGACATTTCCTCACGCTCCTCAGTTTACCTGGATGATTGCTCCTTTTACAACTTAAGATGATTAGCCAAAGGCATATTCCTGAGCTTAGCTTTATCAACACTGAAACTGGACAACACATTCTCAATGTACTACTCCTGGGATAGAACTAAAGTTTCAGCAGATCGGTCTCTAGAAATTTGCATTTCCAAAATCTGGTTCGCTGCACCCAAATCCTTCATCTCAAATCCTATTGACAGTTTTCTTTTAAGAGTGTTGATCCCATCCATACTCAAACCTGCAATCAACATACCATCCACGTACAATTCTATAATCACAGACTTCTTGATATAACAGTACGAATCCTTCTCACTTCTGTGAAAATCGCTATTGCACATAAAAGAGTCAAATTTCTTGTACCACTACCTTGGAACCTGCTTCAACCTGTAACTCAACTTGAGCTTACACACCATGTGTTCCTTACCAGCAACCTCATATTCTTCTAGTTGTTGCGTAAATATTTTTCATCCAGATCCACATGTAAAAACGTTATTTTTACATCCATCTGCTCAAGGTACAGATTCTCAATTGCAACAATACTCAGTTGAATTCTGATCGTGGTTAGATTCACAACAGGAGAAAATATTTAGGTCTAATCAATACCTTTCATTTGTGAAAATCCTTTGACCACAAATCGAGCTTTATACTTCACAATATCACCAGTTTCATTCTTGGTCCGATAGACCCACTTGCTTAGCAAAACTTTTTTCCTACTGGTAACTCAGATAACTCCAAGTATTATTTTTCTAAAATGAGAGAAACTCATCATCCATGGCTTGTTCCTACTTAATCGAATCTTTCACCTGCACTGCCATCAAAAGATTCTGGTTCTCCTCCACCAGTCAGCAACAGATAATACAGAGATGACGAATACCTCTCAGGTGCCTTAGACACCGTGGTCAATCTCCTCAATACTACTTTGGTGTGATTGGCTCTTGTTTTATTTCTGCATCAAAATTCTCTAGATATCCTTGCGGTGTGACTGCAGCCGCACTAGGTGAAACTTCCTGCAACTCGACTCAACTCTGAATTTTTCTACATTCTCATAATTCGCCTCAAATCTACCCTTATATAGGATGCTCTCATCAAATGTCACATCATAGTATATTTCAAGATTCTCCTCTTCGTATCATCTCACAATCTGTACGCAAACTTCTCAGAACCATATCCAATGAAATAACACTTCAAAGCCTTTACATCAAACTTGTCTCTCTTATTTGGATCAATATGAACATAGGTCGTACATCCAAGAGTTCTCATAGGAGTCACCTTGATCTCCTTACCCAACCACACCTCTTTTGGAATCTTGAAACCCAAAGAAACTAATGATCCTCTAATTATCAAATACGTTGTAGTGCTTATTGTTTCTTATTTTGTCTTGCTTTACTAGGAACTGTCTTGGTAAATATGATTCCCTCATCAGCACAGTACTTGGCCAATTCTGTAGAATCTTACTCTCTGTCGTTATCTGACCTCAGGTGCTTGATTTTCAACCCGGTCTGATTTTTAACTTTAGTCTTTCACTTCTTCAAGGTAACAAACACATCAGATTTGAAGGTAAACACATACCTTCCTACTGAAGTCGTCGATAAAGTAATATAGTATCTCGATCTACCAATAGTTGGGACAAGATATACGTGGCTGATGAAAGATTTTTTTATTTGGTATTCTCTAGCAAGCGAAATTTGATGGAACCCTTGGAAGGCATCTATCATACTTAGTAACGTACGTCCTGCTTTCAAAACCACTAGCTTATCGATGGTAGGGAGGGGATATGGGTCACTTTCATAATACTTATTAAGATCGGTGATAACCAGTATGTGTAGTGTATACTTCATCAATATATCATGATTTTATATTTCTTGACCAAATGCGTTTGATAACCAATTGGTGTGTGATGCACATATTTTGATCTCGAGATAGTTTTTCTATCGTGGGTGGACAATTTTGTATTTATTCCAACAAAAATTTTGCAGTCCAAGAGAAAATGTCAGCTTATTTTTCAAAAACAATTATGATGTCCTATTCTTCTTTGGGTGCTAATTTTGTCCCAATTTTCACATCCGTTCTATTTGCGAGTTTGTGCGCATGCGCGGATTCTACTTGAAAAATTGCATCTTCATTTTGATCTTCCCCTTTTGGTTTACCTCTTTTGAGTGACGAGGCCTAGCACTGCTCAGCCACTTCGGGATCCTCTCACACCTTTCCTATCCCTTATTGGTCGAAAATCTCATAGTTAGGTGGTATGTTGAGATAGTGGGAATATCGATTGGGCCAAACGCCCTTACTCTTGCTTATCCAAATCCAATAACGAGGGTATGTACTAGTTTTAATATTGAGATGTCTAACTCAATGGTTAGTAAAGCCGGTAAGGACATTATGTTGGTTGAACTTCCCCGATCAATCAAGATTATTTGGACTATCCAATTTACTACATGTAGAGACGGGCAGTTCGGTTGGTGACAATCGAATCACAAAAAATTCATGATTTGTGGTTGGCAAAAATGCTAACCGCAACCTAACCTTGGTTGTCCGATTTTGTCCCTCTCTTGTTTCTTGCAGTTTTTGGTTCGGCTGCCATTTCTCGCCGATTTGGTTGCCGGTTTAGGGGCTCACGGTTTCTGTCATTTTGAGGCCAGTTTCAGGCGGTTTCGTGATGGTTTTGGCATGATTTTTGTAATACAGTTATAACCTCTGGCGTAACCGACTTTTTTAAAAATTATTTTACTACTTCAATTTTTTTTATATTTAATTATTTAAAAGTTTGTAACGTAATTATATAAAAATTAAAATATATCTTGTAAGTTTCCTTTACTTACATTTACAAATTTTTTATATAATAAACATATAAACCTATATATAAATTATAAACATATAATATAAACTTATATATAAATTATAAACATATTAAAATATAAATATTATATATAAGCGTATTATAACTATAAGTTTATAGATTATACTATGAAATATTTTACAGTTACAATAAAAATAAAGTTACACTTACATTTATAATACCAAAAAATTTATTTATTTATTTATTTTGGTGTGCCAAAATTCAATATAAATGGAAAAGAGTTTATATACAAAGGTCAGAAATAAGTAAAGGAGAAAGAAAAGAGATAGAGAAAAGTACCAATGTAACTAATTACAAATCTAGTTGTTGTCCTCTTGTCTCTTTTACTAGACAAAACCAAGTCAGTGATTGTTGAGAGTGCCAATGTAACTAATTACTTATCCATCCAAAATCAGGTCAGTGATTGTTGAGAGTTTCCTGTAGGTTAGTCCACTATCTAGAGGCATAGGCTCTACCACGTATGTTCCCCGTCTGTTTACTGACCTGTTCAGGTGGTTTTCTGCTGAGATCACCAATAGAGATCAAGCCATCTACACCATAATTAGATATTAGGATTTCAAAAGCTAAGGTTTGATCGCCATTTAGGACTTTATCACCCCACTTTCCAAGCATAGCACTCTTGAAAGCAGATAGACATCTTGCTCCCATACCTCCTCTATCTATTGGTGTAGTGATGTTTCTCAAGGAAGTCCAATACATCTTGCTCTTGCAAGTATTACTGCCCCCAAAGAAAGATCTTCGCAGGGTGGTTAGCTTCTCAATCACTTAGTTAGGTGCTTTGAAGAAAGTAAAGTAGTGTGAAGGTAGTGCAACTAGGACATAATTGATCAAGGCCAATTTACCCCCTGTGGACAAATACTTGTGTTCCCATGAGTTTAGTGCTTTACTGAATTTGTCCAATTCAGGTTTCCAGCTTGATAGTTTGTGTGTGTTTTCTCCAATTGGTAAACCAAGATATTTGAAGGGAATAAATCTTGTTTGACAATTCATGAAAGTAGCCATTTCCTCCATGATTGAAGAAGGTGTGTTGATCCCAATCAGTTTATTTTTGCTAAAGTTGATTCTTAGTCAAGAGATGATTTCAAAGTTTTGAAGTATGGCCTTAAATGTTTTGATTGTGTTCTAAGATGCCTATCCAAATAGAATTGTATCATCTGCAAATTGCAGGTGTGACACAGGTAACTTGTCCTCCCCTACTTCCAGACCTTTGAACATATGGAACTCAGTTGCTTTGTTTATCATGATTGATAGGCTTTCTGTTGCGAGTAAGAATAAGAAAGGTGATAGGGGATCACCTTGTCTTATCCCTCTTGTGGGATAGAACTTTTTGGTAGGGTTTCCATTTATAAGGATAGAGGTTGATGATGACTCTAGTAGTTCTTTGATCCATCATATCCAACATGTAGGGAAGTCCATCTTACGCATCACATCCTGTAGATATTACCAATTCAAAGTATCAAAGGCTTTCTCAAAGTCCACCCCTAAGGTTAGAGCCTGCTTCTTGAGTTTTTTTTTGTCTCATCGACAATCTCATTAGCTATCAGTACACTGTCCAGTAGCCTTTCGTCTATGATGAAAGCCATTTGGTTAACCGAGATCACACCATCCATGACTGTACTAATTCTGTTTTCAAGAACCTTAGCAATGATCATTGGTATTGTGCCCATCAATGTTATAGGTCTGAAATCCTGCAGTAGCATTGGAAATTCAGTCTTGGCTACCAAGGTTATGTTAGTTGCATTAATCCCACTAGCAACCTTGTAGTTTTTGTAGAAGTCCTGCGTCATGTGGAAAATCTCAGGCTTCATAAGGTGGAGAAAGTGTTTGATACACCTGAAATTAAGACCATCCAGTCCAGGACTTTTGTTGCTCCAGATCCACTGATAACTTCAAGAATTTTCAATTATGTGAAAGGAGCCATAAGTCCTTGCTTCGAGCTTTTGTCTAGGGTTTTGAAACTCATATTACATATTTTAGGTCTCCTTCATTGATTCTCAGTAGATCTGACTGCAAAGTGTCTTTTAAAACAGTCCTTCACTAACTCAATATCTTTGATCCATGTTATTCTATCCTAGACCCCATTGATCATGTTCCTTCTCCTGTTCTTATTGATACACCTGTGGAAGTAGGCAGTGTTTGCGTCACCCTGATGGATCCAAGTGTTGCGTAATTTTTGGCACAACAAGCTATCCAGGTTCTTGGAGACATTAGCCAACTTATTTCTCAGAGTTATCAAGGTCTATTGGTCTGTCTTACCCTCAATGTTAGTGGTGTTCTGTTCTGCCCGCATCTCCATTTTTCTCAATCTAGTAAGTAGCTCTTTGCGCTCAGACATTAGATCTCTAGGTGCTATTTTATTCCATTTCCTGATGTCCACTCTAATAGCTTTTATTTTCTCCTTAATACTCTGACTAGCATATCCAGTTGTTTCATTACTAATCCAGAGAGTTTCCACTAACTTGATGTATTCTTTATCTAGCAGCCATCCATCCAGTACCTTCAGCGATTTAGGTTCCCAATCTTGGACTCTAGAACTTACGTTTACCGGGAAGTGATCAGAGTCATCCTTGTCAAGGCCTAAATGGATCCAGGCAGTGTCCTGACCCATCCATGCATCGTTGACAAGAAACCTATCTAGATGCTCATTGTTTTCAAAGATTTGAGATACCATGTGAAATTTCTCCATTCCATTCTGAGGTCCTGCAGCCCATAGTAGTGATGAAGTCCCTGAACAATCTGATCTCTTGCTCATTAGGATATTATGCTACACCATTCCTCTCTCCAATGTCAAGAACTCCATTGTAATTCCCCATGAGGCAGCATTTGTCAACACTCCTAGCTGTATGAATGCCTCATATTTCTTCCCATTGAACTTGCTTATTAGATAGATCACTTTGTCCATAAACATTTACCATATTAGAGGTTATGGCTTCTCCATTCCATCTATAAGAGACACATAGAAAGCCGTCACCATCAAACATACTGGTCCTGATCAATTTATTACTATTCCATAGACAAATCAAACCACATGATTAACGTATAGAGCCTTTTTAGCACCAGTCGAACTCATTGTTATACCATGAGTAGGCAGATGAGTGTCTATCAATGCTCTTTATTTTTTTCTCTTGAAGACGTATAAAATCTGATTTCTGATTCAGTAGCAATTTCTTCACTCTTCTTCTCCTACCCAGGCCTCTGACATTATAGGTGAGTAGCTTCATTTGGGGGTGCTTCTTCTTCCCCATAAGGGTGAGTAGGTGGAGGTAACCCAGCATCATGGTGGTTGTTATGGTTTAACTCAATCAATAGATCACAAAATTCTTCTTGATGAGGAGCATAGTATATACCAAGTTTACTTCTTACAACCATTATGGACTCAGCTTCCGCTCGTATATGATCTTTACTTGTAGAAACATGGCTAACCTCTAAGGGTATGGTTTATTGTTCAGGAGGTCTAAGTGAAGATTGAGCAACTAGTTTCCGTAACCACTCATCAAGGGTAGCTAGATTGCTGGCTCTGTCCGGGTCAGCCTCTCTTCTGGTTTGGCTTCTAGTTTATGGTCCCCCACCTTTGGGTCTAGTAGCCACTACTTTCTTGGTCGGTGTAACATGCTTATGCTATTAAGGACATTGCAATTTGGATCCTAATGGTAGGAAGTCGTCTGAGAGATTGGTGACATGGATGATAGGATCTAACATGATTGTCATCACTGCAAGCATGAGATACTCAACCTGCTTATCTCTTACTTCAACCACCAAATTTCCCTTAATGCCATCAGTGGTCTCCAATGTGAACCCATTCCATTCAGTGTCTTCTCTTGTATTCAATAGATTATGGGGCCTACTCACTTTGGAGACATTCTCATTAGACCCCTTCTTGGTATTAACGTCTAAAGCCAGCACCTGCTGCACTGTTTCACATACCTGAGTTTCTAGTACTAGTAAAACAGAACTATCCTCACTTGGGTGTTGGGAAAGGTGTGAGGCTGGCCACCAATCTAGTTTGTCAGGCATCCAATGCCTCTCTATAATACCTACAGCAGAGCATGATTATGGGATGTTGTACACAGCCTTGGCCAACTCAACATTCTCAGAGTCAGGGAGCTGAGGCATATCAGCCCATGCAGCCCCCTGATACTAGGAACATTACTTGCAGTTTTGACCATTGGGGTTAATAGGGATATACTTGTTGGTAGGTCTTGTATGTTGTGAGTTTAGCTAAGAATTCATGCTACTACGATCCGCGGAGTGAATAGAATCAGTTATAGCATCATCTTGCCATAGATCACCAGTGAACCTACCACCATCAGCTTCCACAATATGCAATATATGCTTATTCCCATCAATCTCGACAGTTAGATTTTGTGTTACCTTAGAGTCCAGATTTACCTGTACTAGCAACTGGGCAACCTCCAGATACCTTATAGAGGTAGCATCAATCTGTATGAAGTTCCCCACATGACGACCAATTGCCTCCAGGGTTGAAGGTGTCCAAGCATGAATGGGTAGCCCAGACAGCTTAATCCAACAGAGGCATGGCGGGATAGCCAATAGCCAACTTCCTAGCCATGTACAATCATTGTGTAGCAGGTTATTCAGGTCAAGTGCCTCCTCCTCCCATATAAGAACCATTCCGGTGCCCATAGGACCCACCACTATGTTGAGATATCCAGTATTTTTTAGGGAAATCTATAAATCGCGCAACCCATCCTTGATTTTCAAGATGCCAATATGGCTCAAAATGAGCCATGTGTAGTCATCCTTTGAAGTTGTGAACGACAACACTCCAGAAGCCATTTCCTATGGCAACAGAGTTTCAGTCTTTACGAGTCCGGTGCTAGTAGAGGCGTCAGTGGCTTGATTCTTTCCCAATGTTCCTGGTCGAATCTTCGTCAGCGCGGTAGTCGTGGATATTGTGGGTGCAAGCTGATTACTCCAAGGAACCTGACCTTAACCCAAGGGCTCATACTTTCCCTTGGGCCAAAGCTGATTTTGGGAACCTGGTATAGTTTGCATGAATGCGGTAGGGCCCTATCCATATATTTTTTAGCTGGAATAACATCAACTCCATATCCTCGATATCCTTAAACTCTACAAATCTGAATGTATGGTCGGTGCAGCGCTTATCAAAGATTTCTCTTGGAATGTCACCTTAGGCCCGAGTCTATTGTGCACTGGTTTTGGATTTTGGGCACCAGCGTATGTGTAGCCAAAAGGGGGTTTTATCACCGGGTAGAGTCGGGAAGAGAAGTGTTGTGGATCAATAGACTTTCCAACTTTAATGGCTGCTCGCCTCATTCATTTGGCCTAGTGTGAGGGTATGGTTCATGGGACAGTCATCTACGGTTACATAGGTTGGCGTGTGGTGATGGAGGCCGTTTAGCGATGAGACGGGTAGGGGGGATGAAGAGGGGGGGTCATTTTGCGGTGGGTTGTGTGGGGGATTTTGTGCCTCCCAGGGAGCGTGAGGCATCCCCGGTGAAAGGTGGTAGAAGGATATGGGTATGGTATTCTCACCGGAGTTGAATTCCGATAAGGTGGGTTACTAGGCGGGAAAATGGAATAGATGAAGTATTGTTCATCTGGGTGGGAAAATCGCCATAGAGAGAAACTATATTACGAGTGCACCAGACAACACTCTAGAAGCCATTTATTATTTGTATTATTTATATACCACAAATAAATTACAATATAATTAAAAAAAAGTGAGAGAAAATGACTTGAATATAACTATAAATGAATTAACATTTATATCCAAATGGCCTACGTATCATTTATGCATGTATACATAAATGAATCAACATCCATGTAATTCTCTAGTTTCTCACCTTAATTACTTGTTTGATCACTACTAATCGGTTGGGCTTGATGTACTTACTGATCTTCATTTAGTTCGAATGGATCATCTTCAATGAACTGATGTTCTTGAGTTCTATGCCCCGCTACTATCCAATCATGCACGCACGTTTGATATTACAACATCCAGTGGCTAAAGTTTGAATGGTGATCACTTAAAACGTACCCTCCCTGATTAAATGCTTGCTCTACCTAATAGTTGAAACTGGGCATCCTATAACTTCTCTTGCCATAACCGATAATATTGGAAAATCTCGTGATTTGTTCCTCCACCAGTTAAGAATATCGAAAAACATATAGTCATCATCTTCTGCACCTGTCTATGCAATCTCAAAAGTAGTAGTTAAATAAGGGTCAAGTTCCACAAGTGTGGAATTTGACGAAGGTCTGACACATTTACTAAATATTTTCTTCATAAATTTCTCTAAGGATACAGTTCCCCTAGAACTACCTTCACTACATACCTCAGAAGGTTGAACCGTAATACCTAAGCGTGTTTTATATTTTATATATAATGCGTTTAATAATTTAGTTATTCTGCAATTATGGCTTTATAATATTTAATTGGTACATCAAACTTGTCTGTAGATATACTATAATAATCTTCTAATGATGTTGTTAAACCTTGTAATTTAATACAGGGGTCTAAAATGGATGCAACTAGGTTAAGTAGTAGTATATTTAGAAGATATTTACACCATTTTTCTCTGATAGCTTATAAGGTACTTTGTAACCAAGTTTGTTTTCAAAAGTTTGTATCATTTTTCCTATATCAACACAAATGGGAACAATAAAGTCTTAAGTGACTTATATACATGAGATAATATTTTGGTATAATCATTAAAATATTTTAACAATTATAAAAGTCTTTCAGTTTCTTTCCAATTTATCGAGAATAAAGCTATATCATTGTAGTTACTATTAAAAAATCTACACATTAAATCTTTATAAGAAATTGTTTGATTAATCATATTGTAAGTGGAGTTCCAACGGGTTGCTACATCTATGTTAAATTAAATGGGCCTAATACCATTTTCATTAAAAAAATTTAAACCATTATTTCGTTACTTTAGGTTTATTTGCTAACAAAATTATAGTCATGTTAACTGGATTAACACTTAAATCAATACATTTTAAAGTATATCGTACACATAAATTAATAATATGAAAAATACATCTAATATGAAAAATAAAAACCACCAAATGAAGAATCACACAATACTTTAAAGTCCGGTATACATGCATAATTAGGAGATGCATTATATAAAAAAAACTATATATTTATTGTTGTAAATTATATTCTTCAAGTATATTCATTATCACGGAGTATGTATTTGTTATATTGTGTGATTCATCCAACATTCTATAAGCTATTATTCTTTTTTGTAATTATTTTTTTTGGTAAGCCAAATTCATTAACATAATATATTGATAAGGTTTGTACATAAGAAAAAGACAATGCAATAGAGGATAGAGTGCCTATACAGGCCTAGTAGACATACATCAACTATCTAGTTCCTCACTACTCTATGCAAGTATTACATCCCTCCTCCCCCTGTAGCCAAAGGGCAGTGCTGGTCCATAACTCCCCTAACTTCATAGAAGATCACAAAGCATCTCAGCATATAGTTCATGACCATCATCATATCAGCTATGTCTTCATCAAAGCTGAACGTGCTGACTGTCAACTTATCAATTCCCATTTTTGGGACATTGGTACACAACTCAGTACAACTTGATGGGATATCCCTGTAATGAAAGAGGGTTGGTTTTCAGTGCCGCTTAGCATGAGTAGATAAGGTACTTGGCGTAGGAGCAGATTTTAAAGTCTGAATGGCATTCTGTTTCTGCATTTAATCAGCAGTGGTACACTTTATTCAATGGACTAGCAGGGGGTAAGCCACGGTTTAGGATCATGGTCCAGAGGACTCCACCTATACTCCTCATGATTTTGAAATAGATTTAGTAGGTAGTGCGGCAGATTCCTTTGCATCAAATTTAGTATACTCAATGAGGCATATTTGGGGGTTCAATGGTTTCGTGTGATTCTTCACATGTACCTGTACCATGATGACACAATGAAGCGAGTAAGTGTGTCACAAGATGCTGAGCAAGTAGAGTTTTAAGGACACCTCTTGATCTGCTGTGGAGTGGTTTTAGAAATGTGTTCCTTCTGTTGGCTAGTCTGTTTCCTGCTCGCAGTTTTTGAGCAGTGTGCCAGAGGGCTTACCTGTCCATCCCTGCTTCAAATGTCAAAGTACTAGACCCATTAAAACTCAATGCAGGATGTGAATTGAGTAACTAGTCAGTTAAGGAATATGGGTAACATGGGGATTTAGCCTTTGTCCAGGTCCAGGTAGCTTTTTGTTTGATCTGCCGGATGTTATCCACCCATATGTCCTTACTTTGAATGTTCATGGCTTTCCACAAGAACCAGGTTGTGGATAGCCAGATTGCTGTCCAAACATCTTTGTTGGCTCCAGACAGTTTTAGTCCTAGGAAAGTATGTAGATTTGGGGCATTTGTGTTCAAGGCTATCCCCTACCTACAACCATGGTAGGATTCTAGACTATACCTGCAGGGATATAGAACACTCAAGAAATAAGTGTTGTGCTGTTTCAGGGTGCAGTACATAGTGTGGAGTTGTCATGTGAACTTGGTTGTGTAATGTGTCTGTGTAGGAGCACTTGTTTGACCGGTATGGCGTTTTGCAGCAATCTCTAGTTGAAGATCATGACTTTCCTTGGTATGAAAATGTTCCATACTCGTCTGAAGCCAGTTGCTTCCTGAGTGGAGTACACAAGAGGAGATAGTGAGGTGATATGTTCATTCACTATCTAACAAATGATAAGTTACTCCCATATAAGCATGTTTTTTCAATGATCGGATCATATATTTCTACATATAGAGACTATTTATTTTCCTAAAGTCAGAAAAAGTTGACACAATTTTATTTTTCTTCTATAAAACTTTATTTTAATATCATTAGTGTGTGATTTACGGTTGAGTTTACTAAATGCGAGATATAAGCATGTTTGCACATTTTTTAATTATTTTTTTATAATCAATTAATTTTTTTCATGGAATAAGATAAGGCCAAAATGGCCATGAAGTTCCCGTAAAAATAGGCTACACACTACGAGACTGACAAAATGGCATGTTACATCTTACATGCCAATTACAATCAAAAGATAAGGAAATCTCATAATCGTGCTCACATACTAGCTATCGAGTATCACGGAGTATTTGCCTTGGCTTCTCGCTAATGCAATGAATGACATGACCATTGCAGTTTTGTATTCAATTTGGATATGTCGCAGTACTGCAGCCCAGCTACTAAAGTTCTAACAGACATCCGGACCGCTCCACTCATCTACCTATCCTGACCCAATAGCTCCTACACAGAATTTTCAAGGACCAAATCTCCATCTTTCTAACCCTGAGCGTCATATCTGGCGCATTCAGATCCATCGACTTCGACACTGCTGCCAGTTCACTTCCTGTATCTTCATGTGACCTGAGCACCGATGGCTGTCCAGTCTTAGCCATCCCACGTGTATGCTTCTGAGTGGGTATCTGTTCACACGAAGGATTTCCCGTACGATTTGCATCGAAAAAATCCCCTTCTGAACGTTTTCTAACGCCTTCCATCTCTAACGAAGTGCGACCATTGCTGTTGTTGATATACACTGGCGACTGATTCTGCCTAATGCCCGTCATCACAGGGGTTAGCAACGGAAAAGTCTATTTCACTTAGCGACTCTTCTTTGTCCATTGTAACTTCTACCGATCCTGACTCGAGCTCCTGTGTCTTCTTCCCTGGTCAGTATTTGTTTAGCGTTTCCTCCTCCACTTGTAAGTTCACCACCCCCTCCTCGTAGTTAACCTTCACCAAAGCAGAGATCCTGTCCATCGCGTCCACAATGACCAAAACCTTACCAAATAGCAAGTTGGTCTGATTCACCACAGAGATAGCTACCTTGACTACCTTCCCAAATTTCTTTAAAATTGCCAGAAAGAGACCCTCTTCCCAGCAGTGCAGCGGAGTCCCATGGATACGGATCCGCACCACACTGCTATTCCATTTTTTAGTCATGCCATCCCTTAACTGATTGAAGCCAGCCATTGTCCATGTAACTTTGAACATTATGTGCAATCTTTCTATTTTAAACTAATATTCAATTTAAACTAATATTCCATCAAATGTTTAAACTAATATTCAATTTTTAAATTAAAAAATAAAAAAAATACTTAATGACTAAGAAATTTCAAATATTTTATCTTTACGGAACTTGAATTTTGGTCTTGCAAAATCATCAATGTACATAGGGCTTTTTCCCGATATTTCCACTTTCTCGAACTATTCGAGCAAAACTCAAGATTGGCTTGGTCTTATCGGAGTTGTATGTTGCGTGGCGGCCGCCAGTCAAGGTGGAACGTTTCTACTTTCAAGAACAAAATCTCCCATAATCACCTCGTCTGGTACCAAATCACCTCGTAAAATTTGTGACTCTAACTCTTCCGAAGCATTCCAATCAATATTTTTGTGAACAAAACTGTGCAAAAAGGTGTTGGGATTGGGTGGCATGGGAGGGAATGATGATGAAGACAGAATATAAGATCTTTTTGACATTTTTTTGGTAGAGTAACAAAATAAAAAAAAATATTAAATAAAATTGCTAGTACGAATCGAGAATCAAGAATCGAAGTGCAAATAGTAGATGAATTAGAGTAAGAAATTGGTGTGATTGAAATGAATGGATGAGTGTGGTATTTAGAGGAAAAAAATTAAAAAAATATATATATTTTTTGAAGAATTGTGAGAGAGTCGCACACCTCAAGAGGGTATTGTTTGGGTAAATAAGGTATTGATGAGGGGGATTGAACTTTGGGTCCCCCAAAAGTTAAAGTCCAAGTGGTCGGGCCATTTTGAAGTAGCGCAAGTATTTCCTCGTGGGGTTGTTGAGATCTCTCACCCCGACAAAGGAACCTTCAAAGTGAATGGCCAGAGATTGAAGCCTTATTTTGATGGTAGTGTCGTGAATGATAAAGCCATCATTCATCTCACAAATTGAGGGAGGCTAAGTTAAGCTAGTAACGTGAAAGAACGCTTCTTGGGAGGCTACCAAAGCCTTTTTGGTCCAAATAGGGATGTGTCCCCTTTTTCTCTCATATTCATTGATGTACCTATTGCGATAACTATGATAAATTTTAAGTTTGGGGAGGAGGTGGTATATACTTGCTTGGGGGTAGTAGATTTTACTTAGTAGTTGTAATTGTTACTAGTTGTTTTACTTGTTTATGTATAAGATCAATTATAGGTACACTAATTGGAATTTTTGCTTATATGCAATTGTGAGTGGTTGGAAGTTAAACAAGAAAAGAGATGTTGTCTGAAGCACTAAATGGAGTTGAAGCACAGATTCTATAACCTCTAGGACATGGCCCCAAATTTCTCGAGTCGTGTCCTGTTAATCCCTATGCCATGCACTCCAACATAGTTCCTCATGGTAGCAAACCGAGGCCTCCAGTTTTCAGTGACACCACTGCTCCCGCCCCTTCATTCAGGCATACCTCTTTCTCCTTAGAAAGCGGAGAACGTGTCCTCAAATTCTGATTCCTTTTTGAATGACACAACCAACAGCCCCAGGGGAGTACTGTTTCTAATTGCTTATTTATTTATCTCCACTGAGGGAAGTGTAGGTTAAGTTTGGGGATATTATGGGGTGCACCAGATACCTTGCTGCTAGTGTCTTTGTTGGCTTTACTGTCTGTTTTGTTTTTGCTTGTAGTGCTTGTTTTCTTCTTTTGAGTTGGACTATTTTGTGGACTTATTTTGTTTACCTGCTAAGTCAGACGACGGTTGTGTTTTTTTTTGTCAATTATAGTTTCCTTTGTGGTTATCCGTCAACATCGCATTGTTGTGCATTATGCCATGAAATACTTGAGGATTGTTTGCTGATGAGAGTTGATAAATGGTGCATTGTCGGGACCATATGAAAGTGGATCAATCTTTATAAAGTTTTTGATTAACTAGGAATACAGAACGACTCTTCAACTATAAATAGCCCCTCTGAGCCTAAACAAGTCTGGACAAGTGATGGATAGGAAAAACAAAA
>JAOWBN010091822.1:0-19986 GCA_028565015.1 Pinguicula moranensis
GCTAGGCTTCACTATTTTATATGTTATAAATAAACAAGTAGTGAAGGTTGCTATAATCATATATACAACATTAAAGTGTTAATACATAGGCCTAAGGTGATTGGCCTTAGGGCATAACACTAACAAAATCATCTCCTCCATCACTAAGGATTATCCCTATTGGACTCATAACCTCATGTTTTTCCTAGCAGAGAATTGGATTTGTATCAATCTTACCCCAATGTAGTACTCCACACTTGTACCTGCAATGAAGAATGAAATTAGAGAATTACAGATTTCTTCTTCCTAAGCGGCTTGGCGTACAGTATGTTCATTTTCCTGCATGTGCACTTTGCTTTCATACTAAATTGCATATGGGTCATAAAATTCATATTGATGCAAATTAGAAACTCCACACTCATCACTCATCACTAGAATCAGAGTGAGGGCATTAGACAGTAAAGTGGATTTTGCAAACAATCTATTAGAGAATAAGGAAATTTATCTAATCTTTTTGTTTTGATCAAAAGCCCTTGTTGCTCTCTGTATGCTATGAACCATCCGAGGTATATTAATTTCTATAGCTTGAAAGTGTGTCATATTTCGAGTTTTCCAAATAAACCATACCATTGCTAGCCATATAGACTTCCAAGCATCCATATTTGCAGAATTTGGTTTTCCTGGCACAAAAATCCCTAATGTTGGAGCTCGTGTTCTTGAAGGAGCCCCATGTGTGAGTCACTGTCCATTATCCAGGTCCTTATCTGCTTACATACATGCACAGTAATCAAACAGTTAGTAAATAAATGATGGATTGAATCATTACCAGATTTACAGAGGTGCAAGTGATTGCATGGTCTTCATGGATGATATGCCACTTTTGGAGCACTGTCTTTACTGGTAGGGAATTTTGGGTCAGCTTCTAGGCAAATATTATTATCTTTTTTGGTGTGATCATGTTCTAGACTCTTTTGAGGTCTACAGTTTCCTTTGTTGTGTAGGGATTGTTTATGCTCGCAGTAATCTGATTATAGGTTGTCTTAACTACATAACACCCATCCAGGTTTCCTTCGAATACATATGTGTCCTTGCTAAACTTATCTGGAGTTGTGCTCCATAAAAATCCAATTAGGTCAGTCAGATCAGATTGTTCAGAGTCTCTTAGTTGTCTTCTCTAGTTCCAATTCTAGTGCTAGCTATTGTTGATCCATTGCCCCATGTCTGCTATGTAAGAGTTTTTATTAGCTATAACTCTTAATAGTCTTTGATATCTCTCAGCTAGAGACATGATATGGTGTCATATATCAAGCCAAAATCTCACACTAACACCATTTCCCAAGTTGATCCTTATGTTCTGATTGAACCAGCTTGTGCTTGCAATCTCTTGTATGGTATTCCACCAACGTGAAGCATATCCCCTACCACATCTTCTAGTTGAACCAACCCCAGACATAGGCTGTCTCAGTACCTTACGGTCTCCCACTTCAAGAATACCATTAAGGCCATAGTTAGATCTAACTATCTCCATGGCCAGGCTATGTTCCTCTAACAGAATTCTGGCATATCATTTACCTAACATAGTTGCATTAAAGAGGTTGAGATTTCTTATTCCCAAGCCACCAAATTCCACATGGGTGGATACCTTATCCCAGAGTATCCAGCATACCTTCATCTTTTCCTTATTGGATCCCCAGAAGAAACCCCTCTGGATAGATATGAGTTTCTTGATTATTGATGCTGGTGCCTTGAAGTAACAAAAATAGTGGGTTGGCAGAGCTGTCAAAACAGAGTTGAGCAGAACCATTCTTCCACCAGCAGATAAATATTTCTGTTCCCAGCTACTCAAAGTTTTGCTAAATTTGTCAATGATTGTTTCCAAGTGGCTTGCTTCTTGGGGTTGGCACCTAAGGGTAGTCCCAGATATGTGAAAGGAAGAGAGCTTGTTTGGCACCCCAGATATAAGTCCATGTCCTGAACAACAAACTGATGCATATTAAGTGTGTGTTTGCAAATGCTATGCTTTTGCAAAGCACTTTTCAATAGAGAAAATCCAAACAAATTGATTTGTTGAGAATGGTGTGTGTTTGCAAAAATTGTGGTGCTATTGAAAAAATTACAATAAAGTGTTTGCAAATATTTTTGATTGGAAATAGTTTTTCTTATATTTATGAAAGGAAAATTCAATTATACCCTTCAAAAAATATTTATGAAGGGTAGTTTTGGTTTATAAGAATGTTTATTAGGACAAAAATGTCTTACATGTATTTAATTTATTTGCAAAAAATGTCACCGCTTGCTTTTTCACCTCTGAAATACCTCTTTACCTGCTTTTGGATTATGAGTTTAATTGGTTTTCCAACTGCCAAAATAAAAGTAAAAGTAGATTTTACAAACACTCAAAAAATAAAAAGTGTATTTGAACCTCCAAAAGTAGTTTGCAGAAGCATTTGCAAACGCTGCCTAAGTCCAAACAAGTTGCTTTAAGAGAAGTTAATGCATAGACCAGATGCAAGCTCAAAGTTCTAAAGGATGGCCTTGAAGGCTTTTATGTTATTCCACTCTGCTTGCCCAAAAAGCAGTGTATCATCTGCAAATTACAGATGTGTTAACTGCACATTTTCTCTCCATTGCTCCAGGCCTCTAAATAGACATATAGCAGTAACCTTGTTAATCATGTTGGCCAAACCTTTAGCAAAGATTAAGTATAGGAAAGGAGACAGTGGGTCGCCTTTCCCCCTTTTAGGATAGAACTCCTGTATAAGACTGCCATTAATAAGTACAGAAGTTGAAGCTGATTCCAACAATTCCTTAATCCACCAAATCAAACTCTGAGGGAATCCCATATGTGCCATGACATCCTGGAGATATATCCAGTTGACTGTATCAAAAACTTTTTCAAAATCAACCTTGAATATTAGTGCCTATCTTTTCAGTTTCTTCACTTCATCTATAACCTCGTTTGCAATCATTACTCCATATTCAAGTTTCCTACCTTTGATGATTGCCATCTGAGTAGGAAATATTACTTCTGCCATGACAGAACTGAAATGATTTTATGTATAGATCCAATCAATGTAATGGGCCTATAGTCATGAGCATGTAGGGGTGAATCAGTTTTGTCCAGAAGAGTAATATGAGTTGCATTACTTCCCTTAGCCAGTTTGCAATTTTCGTAGAATTCCCTAAACAGCTGGCATATGTCAGATCTCATCAGTGAAGTAAATTTTTTGATGATCTTGAAATTAAATCCGTATGGGCCTGGACTTTTGTAGCTGCCACAGTCATTGATAACTTTCATCTCAGATTCTGCAAATGGAATGACCAAGCATCTTTGGGACATAGGATAAAGTTTCTTAAATCTCATGTTGGTTATTTTCGGCTTTGCCCATGGCACTTCACTTGAAACAGTTTTTAACAAGCTCGGGATTTCCATCCCAGACTGCATTAATAGTATTTTTCCTCCTATTTCTGTTTATACGCCTGATAATTGAGAAATGCTTATTTCTCTTTTCCTGGTACTTGATGGCGTAGGGGAATGTTTCTATAAACTCAATCCACTTGGCAAGTCACCGATTAAGTTTATGTTTCCCTTTCAAGTGCTTAGATACTCGTGGTCCGTGTGGATCACAAACTCTTTTGGCCACAAATAGTGCTGCCAATTCTATAATGCTCGCACCAATGTATAGATCTCTTTGTCATAAGCCGGGTAGTTGAGAGTCGCTCTGCTAAACTTCTCACTAAAGTAGGCTGCGGTCTTTCCATCCTGCATCAAAACAGGCCCAATACCTATTCCTGATGCATCACACTCGATTTCAAAGGTTTTAGAAAAATTAGGTAAAGAAAGCAATGGACCATTACTTAATTTTTCATTCAAGTCCAAACACCTTCTCTTGTTCCTTGCCCCACTTGAGAGGTTGGCTCTTATTGATGACCTCGGTGAGAGGTGCAACGCAACAACCATGCTAAACTCCTTGACAAAACACCGGTAGAAACTAGCCAAGCCATGGAAACTCATCACTTCATTGATTGTACTAGGGATCGGCCATTCCCTAATTACTTTCACCTTTTCACCGTCCACTTCGATGCCGTCCTTACCTACAACAAAGCCAAGAAACACAACCTTAGTTATGAATCCTGTTATGAAAAAAATGAATCTGAGTCAACCTGAGAAGCTATAAGTTTGGATCAATGTTGCTTTGACCCCTTTCTTGAGTATATGGTCAACATGTCGAGGATGAGGGTAATTCAAGTTGAACAGGATGATTGAGCTCCATGGAAGTGTTCCCTCTTTAAGTCATTTCATTTTTTGTATTTTCGATTTTCTTTTCTTCTTCACTTTGTACATAAACTTTTATTTCCTCATATTGAATTTTGGCATAACAAAAAAAACACAACCTTGTTTGTACAAAAGGTGCACTTTGCAAGATTAGCATATAGTTTCTTTTTTCTAAGCACATCAAGTACGACCTTCAAATCGTCAACATGATCATGTTATGTTTTACTATAAATTAGTATGTCATCAAAATAAATGACTACAAATCTATCAACAAAAGCACAAAATTCATTATTTATCAATCCCATGAAAGTACTAGAAGCATTAGACAACCCGAATGGCATGACTAGCCATTCATATAGACATAATTGGTCAAGAAGGCAGTCTTCCATTCATCACCCTCCTCCATCCTAATCTGATGGTACCCGCTTTTCAAGTCAGTTCTAGAAAATAGGAAAGCACCATGTAATTCATCAAGCATATCATCAAGGCAAGGAATAGGGTGATGATACTTTACTGTTATATTATTGATGGCTCGACAGTCAGTACATATCCTCCAAATTTCGTCCTTCTTAGTTCTTATGTACCAACAAGGTTGGTACGACACATGGACTTAGGCTCTTCCAGACCTGTCCCTTAGTCATCAACTCCTCAATTGCCTTTGCATTTCCTTGGTTTCTTCGGGACTGCTCCTATACGCTGGCTAGCTTGGAAGAGTAGCTCCCGAAATAAGATTAATCTGATTTTCAATCCCTCGAATTGGTGCCAAACCGTGTGGTATCTCCTCTAGAAATACATCTTGGTAATCCTACAACACAAATTGAACATTGCTCGGTAGTGAACCGATAATGAGGTCAGAGTTTAAAAGAACCTCCTTATACCAAAGTACAATGAAGGCTTGTCGTGAAATCAAGGCCTCTTTTCATTCATTTTTAGGGCCATCAAGCCCTCTCATTTTTCCTCTCCCCTCTTCTTTTTCAACCCTTTCTTTTCACTCAATTTTTTTTCAGTCGAACTCTCACTCTTTTTTTTCCCACTCTCGGACTCCCTCTTTTTTTTTTTTGTAGTTTCACTTGATCCTCAAGTACTTGTTTCAGTGATAGGAGTACAAGTGAAATGATTTTTCCATAAAGCGTAAAAGAGTACCTATTGGAACGGACATCGTGGATAGCCTCACATCAAATTGGATAGGTCTCCCAAGTAGGACAAGGCAAGCATCCATGGGTACAATGTCACACAAGATCTGATATTCATACTTCCCTATAGTGAGGGGAAGCAAAACTTGTATGTTCATCCGTACCTCTCCACAATCATTCAGCCACTACAACTTGTAAGGCCTCGGGTGTTTGGTGGTGTTCAACCCGAGCTTCTTCACCATGTAGGTGTTGGCTACATTCGTGCAATTTCTACCATCAATGTTGTTGCTGCAAACCTTCCCCTTGGACATGGCATCTCGTGAGGGAACAAGTTTTCTAATTGGCTTTGGTCCTCCTCCCTAGCTTGGGTGCTAAGGACTCGTCAGGCTACCAATAAATCTCTAACAACCATGCCCTAGTCCTCCATTTGACTAGCACCATCTACCTCGACCTCTTCTTCCTTCTCCTCCTTGGTCTTATAACCTCTTTGCACGTTAAAAAATGTGGTTCGCTTGTTGGGACTTTGGCTAGCAATATGCCCCAACTCTTGACACCTAAAGCATTTGATGCCACAGTTTCGAGTAGACGTAGGAGTATTTGTACCTTAAGGGGCCACGTGTTTGGTCTTTGCCTCCTTGGATGCATTGGCCTTGGGTTTCTCCCACTTGGAGGTTCTTGCTTTCCACGAACTAAGGGTAAATGTAGGGTTCCCTTTCGTGTACCCCTCCTTTTGGGTTTCTCTTCCACCTTAATAACTTGGTAGAGCATATCAATGATTTCCATGTAGTGTCGGAGCTCGATCACATCCCCTATCTCTGGGTTAAGACCATGAAGGAATCGTGCCATGGTGGCTTCTCGGTCCTCCGCCACATTGGCTCAGATCAAAGCTATCTCCATTTCTTTGTAATACTCCTCAACGCTCTTTGATCCTTGCTTGAGCCCCTACAATTTTTTATACAGGCTCCGAAAGTAGTGGTTAGGCACAAACCTCCTTCTTATTAATGTTTTCATTTCGCCCCATGTCTCCACCGTGGGCTCACCATATCTCCTTCGGGTGGTCATCTCTTGATCCCACCAAACGATGGCATAGTCGATGAACTCGATGGCGGCTAACTTTACCTTTTGCCTCTCGGTGTAGGATGACATCCGAACACCATCTCCACCTTGGTCTGCCACTCAAGGAACAACTATGGGTCTATCTTGCCTTGGAAAGAAGGCATCTTCACCTTGACATTGTCAAGGTCATTGTCTCGATCTCTCCTAGGTAGTTCAGTACGTCATCTCGATGGTTCTAATCCCGGTCCCCTATTTGGGAAGCTAAGGCCTCCTCTACCTTTTGACATGTACGGCTCCTCAAGTTCTTCGGACCACTCAACATCATAACCCTTTTGGTCACAGCCTTGAGCGGCTTGTGGTTGTGGTTGTTCTTGAGGAATACAAGTCTCCAAATGCCCCATCTGTTCTTGGGTGGTTTGGACCACCGCCATAAGTCTCCTCATTTGCCCCGTAAGGGCCTCAAGCATCCTCCCATGATCTACGGGTAGCATTTCCTCCTCCGAACCCATGGGTGTGTTGTGGGTGACCATAGATGTACTTGCAAGAAGGACGTTAGTAGAAAACATTTTCTCACCACTCGCTCACAAGTGTTTCTCTCAAAATGGACTCTTGCACTCGTTTATGCACTCAAAGTTTGTCTATTTTTCACTCTAATACGCTCACCACTATTGCCTTTTACCCCTCAAATCTCCTTTAGACCTTTATTGTCTCTTTAAGTCTCACTCTTTTCCAAGTCAAGCATACCGTCGATTCACAAGAATCGGAGATTGAAACAAGGGTGATTGATCCTTTGAGGTCACATAGGCAAAAGAATAACTAAACTCAACAAAAAAATTAAAAAAAAGTTGAAGAGATCCCTAACTACAAGAGCTCTCTTGCTAATTGCACTTTTCTTTTCTTTCTTAGTCAATAGAGGATTCAACCTTTTTTATAGGCTCTTTTCGTTTTTTTTTCGTTTTTTTGTTGAATGTTCGGCCCCTTTGTCCCCTTACTTTTGACTTGACCGAAAAAAATTGTAAAAATCAGCAACGATTACAACAGAAATGAAATGGATAAATTTACTACAAGAGATGCTAACCCGTCGACTATATTGAGTCAGGAACTAACACCATCAAGAGTAACCTAAGTTTGTTCAATCCGAGATTTGATACCAAATGATATACACCTAGACAACCTTGTGACTAAACCCAATACCAATATTGGTGTTTCAAAATAAAGGATCAAAAAATTGGGCAAACTTGTCGAGTATTTGACCCTTCACCTATAAAAGGATATGAGAACCAAACCAACATGTTTGTAGAAAAGAAATTCGCCTCTCAAAGAACCCTTTTAAAAATTTGTTTCAAACAAACTCAATGAAATACAAATTTGTAAAACCGACACCACTTTTTTTAAATAAGAAAAAGATGAGTCACGAAGAGCTTCATAAAAGTAGAAAGGAGATTATATCTCACAAGCTCAAATCTAAAAAAGAGCTACTTAGAATGGTTCGACCAGGCCCCTTTTATAGGAAGGAACATTAAATCTAGTAAATGCAAGCCTTTAATGAATCCCTTTTACCATTCCCCTTGAGATGGAAATTCGACTTCCAAGACAACCTTCCAAGTCTTGCCTTCAAGTCCATCCTTGACCATGCACTATACGGCCATGTATCATCATGAATCCTCTAGAATCTTCCTTGGCCGTCTTGTAATGGTATGGGCTTCACGAGTGGATTTGAGCATGGATTGAGGAAGTCGAATGGGCCTTGTCATATGGTCCAACCAAGTGGACAAATTGAGCTTGATCCATTTGATTTGTGGTTTCTTGTTCACGGTTTGTGGCTTCGGCCCAAATGCCTTGGATAAATAATTCCAAAGGATCGTTGCCCCCTCGGGACACCGTCTTGCTTGCTTCGGCCATTGGTGCAACTTGGGTTACATCACAGGGCTAGCCTCGACAAAGTTTCCTCGTTCCATTCCTCATATCCGTGAGGAGGATGTTGATCCTACCTCCATGTGTGCTAAGCGGACTCATGATTCTCCACCTCAAAGGATCAATCACACTTGTTTTTATAGGCTTTACCAGTGGGTTTTATGTAGACTGGAGAAAAATCCTATCGTTGATACTTCCCTGAGCAGTGCTAGGGTTTCAGACATTGCAAGAGTAGATGTGTTGGGACTGGACCGAGGAGCCCTTGTCATTCGGAGCCCGAAGGAGATGCTGGTGAAGACTCATGGGCAGGTAACTTTGACGATTTCTCCGCCCTCCCTTCTTTTTTGTTTTATGCAAGTTTGACCCCTTATGTTGAATGCGGCATAAACGGTGGGGAATCAACCACTTTTGGACTATTTTCGGAAAGAACTGAGAAGGAGCAACTGAGCGCACGTCATGGGGAGAAGTTGTGCAAGGATGACGAAGAGGCAGAGGCTCGCTTTAGGTTGCAGATCCAAGATTTACAAGATGATATTGCCTATGTAAAGGTTCGGTACCATCAGGAATTCCTCATGGAGTGTTTCCAAGGATCCATTTTTGAATGGATCTTTGCAAACACCGTCTACCGCGAGGGGATGCGATATTGGGAGCAGTTTCTTTCATAGTTATAAAAGAGTGGCGTTGTATGTGACCAAAAGTGCCTTGACCTCCAGAGGGATGGAAATTTCATGGAGTATCCCCTCTCCAAGAATTAGGAATCTCTTTTGATCCTTCACACGAACCTCTCGAGGAGAAGATGTGGAGTTGGATAGGGATGTTGCGTAGGGGGATGTAGTTTCACTATTGATGGCCACCTTTGTGAATTACTCTTTTGTGGAAACTCACTTTTGGTGATATGATTTTTGGCATCCGATGAGCTCTTGTCTTTTGTTTGTTTGTTTGCGCGTGCTAAGGTAGATATATCCCCCCGCAGACCTTCTCCAAACATTTCATCTTTCGGGTTATTTTTTCTCTGCAAGGGCTGTCATTCCTCTTCGAACTAGCATCACTCTCTTCCAGAAGGTGGAGATATTTGCACCCATGTTTGGTCCTCAACGTACACTGATGCGCACAAACTTGTTGCACTTTTATGTGCAAGTGTACACGTCGCACAAGTAATAATGTGATGATAAGGATGTCAAACCACAGGGATGGGTAAACAATCACTACATTCACATACTTCATGAAATTCGAACCGAATAAAACTAAGTTGACATTGATACTACTCTAGTCATTAAGCTACAAATAGGGCAATGAACAAAGATGATTAAAATACAGTGAAATGAAAATAAATCAAATACAAAGATTTGAGATATCCAGGGGGAATGCAACTTTACCACTTGAGTCCCTTGGGTAAAATTATAATATAATTAGTCATAGATTAGTTATCATATTGTGCCTAACGGATTAACCTATCCTACACTCTTATCTCTCTCGAACAGTAAGCGTCCTTCTCTAGTTTATAGATAAATAAACCAAAGACATTACCCTCAAGTGACCCTCACACGATATCACAGATTCTATAGGCATTCTCATGCTATAGCAACCGATGTGGACCTTACTATGCCTAGCATAACTTGTGTTTCTCAACCTCCCATTACGCTTAGTGCATCTACGAGATTAGACATAAATAGACGAGGATGAAGAACAGCAAGATCAAACACCATAAAGATAACTAAACATGGTAAACGTTCAATAATCTCCCCGATTTCTTCAAGGGTTACATTGCTCCCATGAATTTAATGGTTTAGCTCATGCTTATGAGCCATTCTACTAACACACAATATTGAGTTCATCACAAGGTAAAAACAGAGAATCAGAATAGTTCTCCTTCGAACAAGAGTTTCAGGATGGTTTTTGCCTACCAAAAGTTGTGCGCACATATGTATGTATATATCACCTTGCATGGTCATAAGATCAGGAGCTCGCGTCACACCTTGAATAATTGAGGCGAAAAATCTACTTTTGGAGTTGTTTCTCTTCCTTTTGTCTTAAAGAGTAATTTATGAACTATTTCTGCAAAAGGAAGGAAAACAGGTGTAAAAGGTGTGTCCCATCATCCTTATTGAGTCAAATCAGACTCAAATAGTCTGCATTTATTAGGTATAAATTCGGCTCCTTAGACACAGTGATGTTCCTCTGTCCCCTTTGCGTTGCCCTCGCATGATTTCTTGAGTTGGATGGTTAGTGTATATGTTGTGGAAAAATTATGCCCCCTCTTCTATATTGAAGTCACATGATTCCTCGAGCATGGTGGGTGGGGGTATTGTATATGTTTTGGAAAAATGATGTCTCTCACCCTCTCTATTGAACTCACATGATTCCTCAAGCAAACAGGCGGACGAGGGTATGTATAATTCCTAGTGGGGAGCATGTGCTAGCCTCCTTGGTGTTTCTTTCAAATGAGCACAATAGAATCCTTTCATTTCAACTCATGGCCCCCCTTTTGGTGTTGCATGCTCTGCATCGGGAGTATAATGGCTCCCATTATCAGAGTTTTGTTTAGGGAACGCTCTAGCTCCCCTCTTTTTGGGTGTTGCGTACTCGACACAGGGAATATAATGGTTCCAGTACCAGGGTTTTTCCTAGGATGGGAGGTCATATGGTTGTCCTTTCTCTCACCTCGTGAGTCATCTCGTATGGGGTAACACATGTTGTCAAGCAGCATCTTCCAAAGCTTTTATCCCATGAGGTTCCACAAATGAGGCGGGTCTTTGATGATTTCCCTTTTTCAAAAATCTTTTGTGAATAAAGAGAATATTTTAAGGCAAAAGTGTACTGGAGGACATAAGTCGAGGAGGGACTAGGGTCACTCCTCTTTTATCGATAGAATTTCTTCATCTTGCTGGCGTTCCATGGTCTCCCAGATATACTTCCTTCCAATGTATCTAGAAGGCATGCACGCTCTTAGGATCCCCATGCACCTTGTAAGGCCCCTCCCAGCTAGGGCGAAGCTTTACTGTGTGCTTTTTGCATTTTCGAAGTACCAAGTCTCCCTTTTTAAAGGCTCAAAGCCTTACGTTTTTTTCGTAAGACCACTAATTTTTTGAAATTACTTGATGCCTGAGCTCTTATCTCCTTGAGCAGCTCAAGTTCCAGGTATCGGGCCCGGCTTTCTAGTTTACGCAATCATGGTAATCTTGAATTCATAGTGTATTGATGGTCAACTGAACGGGAACTACTGCCTTAGATGCATAAACGAGGGCGAAAGGGATCTCTCCTATCAATGTTCTTCGAGTGGTATGATAGCTCCACAACACCCGGGATAGCTCGCCAGCCCACCCACCTCGGCTGTCCTCTAAGGTTTTCCTTAGTTGGTCCATGATGGTCCTATTGGTGACCTCAATTTACCCGTTCGATTGAGGATTGCAGACCAAGGTGAAGTTTTGCTTGGAATTATGTGCTGTTGTTAGACACTAAGGTATGGGAAACACCAAAGAGGCTAGCTATGTTCTTCCAAAGGAATTTTATGATCTCGGTTTCTGATATTCGAGCTAGGCCTCAGTCTCTATCCATTTACTGAAGAATTCTACGCCATCACTACAAACTTCTTTTCGCCGTTGGTTTGTGATAGGGGCCCTACAAGGTCGATTCCCCATTGATCAAAGGGGCAAGAAATGGGAAGACTCTTCATCGGGGTGGCAGGCTGATGCATCCTTGGCTTTCATGGTGGGCCAAAAATACCCCGAACCTTACGATTCGATGGGTGAGGGCCCTTCTGCCGCAGTAAGGCTTTTCCCGTGTTTGCTTGTCAAGCCTTCATTGATCCAGGCGAATCTACCGGCCTATGTGATCAGCCAACGTTGTTCCTTGGCATTGTCAAGGAGGGTTACGTGGAAGAGGAACTTGATTATGGGGGTTCTCCAAGTCTCACATGGAGGTTCTTCCTCAATGAGGTTTACTATGATGGGAAGGCAATGGCAGGGCTCCAATAGGGTTTACACTTCCAGTGTCTTAACATCCCCATCATTCCATACTAACCTGACATGTGAAAGCAAATAAACCTATGAGTTCTATTCTTGAGGAACTTGCTTGAGTTGGAAGCTAACAAACCGCTTGGTTTATTCTCAAAGTTCTTGGAGGTAGCTTTCCAATTGCTCGAAGGCATTTTGACAATCCGAGTCTCCCTCAAAGCGTTCATTTTCTTCAGAGAGTGCCTGGTGGACAAAGTGCTAAATAGGTGAGAATTTGCTCCTTCTCTGAGGCCCCCTCTTGCACCCGAACGGAGGGTTGTAGGAAGCCAACATTTTGAGCCTTCGCTTTCCCTAACCCGTGTGGGGTAGGGAAGCTCAAGAGCTGGTGCAAAAGCAATAGAATCAAGTACTAAAAATGACTTCTATCGTGAAAAGGTAAAAACTACTTTACAATAAAATTTGCAAACACTATATAAACCACCTGTTCAAACCACTTGTTTGAATGCGGTGAGCATACAAACTCTGAACCTAATTCTTTTGCTAGTTGGGCTAATAAACCACTTGCTCTTTGAATGCGGTGAGATATACAAACTCTGGACCTAATTCTTTCTGCTAGTTGGGCTCCAATTCTTTTGGTGGCAATTATCTAACACTCCATTATGAGCTACACGTGACCTAATCAAAAGGAGCATGTGGCACGGGTTTGCATCGCTCATTTAAAGGATGAGAAACAATTGCATCTTCAAGCAGGAGGCTTCAAATATTTTATGGCAACCGAGGCAATGCTCTGGACATGGCCGAAGTGCTATAGTGAGATTGATCCTGTTTGGAGATTGTCTATGCAATCCCTGCTATGTATTCCTTTCATTTGAAACGTGGCCATGTAATCACACTATTGTTCCGGCCTTGCATAATTAATTAACTTTCCTGATAAAAAAGAAAAAAAGAAATGTGAGCAACAAGAAGACAAAATCCAGATGTAAATGAAAAACGAATTTCGCCAACAGTAAAACCATTTTGGCCAATCCATTACGGCCTCCAAACCTCTATAATATGCAGTTCATATGATCTAGTCTGCGAGACCAGGCTTGTAGTATCAATTTAACTGTATCTGTATATGGCCTTACATTTAATCTGCACTTGTATCAGTGCACCAAACTTCATATGGTGAAGACCATGTTCACAACTGAAACTTGAAGTCTCTCGACAATCAGTAGAACAAAATCATTATCAATAGGTAGAAGTATCAAAGATTGGAGAAAGATGATCCTGCAGTGCCTGTGGAGCAATGTTTTTGTATTGGAATGAACAAAAAACAAAAACAAGACGCTCCAGTAATCCTATGGACCTTGATATACTAGTGATGCGGTATGATCCCAGAAACTAAATAAATCAAATGAAATCAGATGAAATCAGAAGTGCCATGACATATGATATATCACCATTTGCAGTAGTTTTTTATGTGAATAAGAAGAGCCAAAACAAGAAGCAGTGGATTAGGGAGAATCAATCTCACTCCAACTAAGTACTTACTTAACAAAAAAGTACTTGTTGCTACCATTTTCGACAGCAGGGCAAGTTCAAGACCAGATAATAGCATTGCCTCGAGATACAAAAGTACACAAAAGTGTTCCTCAACAAGTTTATTAATGTATTGCCAAATAGGAAAAGAAGGAAGAAAAGACATGTTAACCATGAAGATGAAGCCAGATAAAGAGAGTTGATCATCTGCAACATAACTATCCCGCACTCAATTATCTATTTTGAGAAAGAGAGAAATCGATACATATCCAGCTGCTGAAGTTGTCTATTTGAGCAACATTTGTTTGAATACTTCCAACGCATCATCTGTCACACATACTCGTTTTCCTAATTGAATCATCGCCAGCTGGAAGGAAAGTAGGGATGGATGCCGTAGCCTGTTTTCCAATTATCCAAGAAAACAACCTTCTTCACTGCCCAGAACGAAACAAACATCACAAAGATCATTAGCGATCTCTGGACATTCCTGTTCCTCAATCTTACCAGCACGTGAGTTACAAAAGCTAGAAAGAGCCCAACAATTGTGTATAGGAAACCTATGGAGAAACCCTCAGCGCCCAACTGCATCCCAGATCCCTGGTAAAAGAAAACCAACTTCTCAGTGTCCTGTCTGTCTGCCAAGAACATGGGCATTTTCCTAATGATGTTGAACATCGCCCCGGAAACACTGAAGAAGTAAACGAAAATCGCACCAGCCATCCACAGGCTCTTCTCGTGCAGGATGGTCTTCCCAGATAAGACTTTCTTGATGAAGAACGGGGTCCAGATAAGCACTACGGCGACTATAAACATGATCAGTTTATTGGAAATAATGGGTGGGCGGTTGATGGGGCCAACGGAAAGCTTTGTCTTCGATTCGATGAACCTAGCCATAGAGTCAGCTAGTCCTTGGAAATCGGAGGCGTCCATTGGGATGGAATCTATTTTCATATCCGAGGCAGTGGGAGGAATCAGGCGAATGTGGGGAAGAGAGTTGACCCCGAAAAGCCCAAACGAGGCCTGGGATTCTTGGAATTCAAGTTCGAAAAAGAAAATTTGGGATTTTTGTTCAGGGTTATTGGATTGAAACGAGGAGGACACAAGCGCAAATTCGGATTTGAGCGTGGGCAGAGAAAGCTCGGGCTTTGAGTGCAGCTGCTGGGCGTCGAAGAAAATTAGGGATTGGAAAGGCCGCGGCGCTGGTAAAGAGAGGACACGGCGAAGGAGGGCGTCGGTTAGGTGGATGACCCCCGTGCCGGATTGCGACTGGAGGGCGGACAGTTCAGATAGAACCGTCTCGGCGGAAATACCCTTCGACTGCGGCGTCAGTAGGAAGAGAAGTCCGAGTAGAAGAAAGGCGGTGGCCTTCGAGTTCGGATAGATCGCCATTATCGGTGGCGGCGCGGCGGATCCTATTGAATCGGGTTTGTTGAAGGACAAGCGAACACCTGGGGTCCTTTCTCGGTCTGATCATGGATTTTGGATAACGATGAGTTGAGTTTTTGTCTAGGTGGATCAACCAATGGTAGATTGACACGTCAGAGGCTAAATAGCCCTGTATGGTTAATGGTCTAATCGTTTCTTTTTCAGCAATTTTCACTTTCAGATCGTCGCCCAATGAGGTGACGGGCAAAGAGCGAAAATGATATACCCCAAGCCAAAGTGCAAGAAAAGCGGTGAAATGACACTAATATCCTCTGTGTTAAACACAGATGCCATTGTTTAACACAGTTAATTCGGTTAAACGGAAACTGACAGTTAATCGAACCAAATAATAAAAAAAAATCGATTATAATTATGAAATATTATAGCCGAATCTTATTCGGTTCGATTATAGTTATGACCCTTTCAATTTTGATTATAACCGAAAAATGACTTTTATTTATTTATTTATTTTTATATAAAATGATGTAGTTTCAAACTTTGATGAAAAGGAAAACAACGTTATTTTCTTATTTACCTCCTAACCTTATAATGCCTAATTGAATTTTAAATTTGGACTCTTGAGTTTTGATATTTACTTCTCATTTCTTCAAATTTTATTTACTAGATGAAATATTGTTGTTTTTCAAATAAATATTGAACATATTTAATAATTCCTCAAAGTACGTATTACTTCAACAGTTCTTACATTTAAAATAAAAATAAAAATATAAAAATGTAAAATAATAATAATAAAACAATGTTTGGTTATTCGGTTAACCAAATTGATAACCGAAAAACTGAAATATTTCGATTATTAGGTTATTTAGTTCGGTCCGATTATGGAAAACCAAGGTTCGGTTCGGTGTCGGTTATAGCCATAACCGACACCAAAAATCGAATGATCAGCCCTAATAAGAAGAGAGGTTGGAATCAGTGACGAATATAGAGGCTTGCGAAAATACATTTATTTTAAGGGATCTAGAAAATTTTAAGGGTGTCCACTAAGCAAACACCCATTTATTTTAAGGGATCGAGTTGTATAATTGAGGTCTAGGATTCAATACGTGCAAAATCTAGTTGAACAAGGACAATAGGGGAAGGATGAGAATGGAAAGATGGCAACTTTCTTACATCCGACACAAGTAGTTCGAGATATGAAGAATAGACATAGTAAGGCTAGAAGACGATTGAAATCAATAGATGATAGTATTGTTGGGTTCTCAGTAGCCGAGGACGTTGGAATCCAATACATCGATAATTTTTTTTTTTATGGAACTTTAGCCTAGTTTTTCACTACTCAATCTCCAATGTAGGGATTGAAGAAAATTAGTTGGTTAAATTATGCCGAAAGTCAAGAGTTCATAGTAAAGTGTTGAAACTTAAGTTTTTTTTAAGCGGTTTGACATTTAACATAAGAATGCCAATAAAAAAAATGTTTTTTCCCAAAAAAAAAATGCAAAATCCAGTGTGTAAAATCTTGGATGCAAATCCTGTGGCTAGGTGAGTGAGGGGTAAAAATATTTTTAAAAATGCTTAGAAAATCAACCCATATTATGGTTTGAGATTTAGCATATGTAGATAAATAAAAAAAATGTTTTTAAAAAAAAGTACAAAATCCAGTGTGTAAAATTTTGGATGCAAATCCTCGATGGGTGGGTGAGGGATAAAAATAATTTTAAAAATGCTTACAAAATCAACCCTGTTGTAATCTTAAGAATCTGCGAGAGAAAAGAGAAGAGATTATAATCCTTGTCAAAAGACTATCTAGTATTTCCATTAGACTCCTCTATATATAGAGATTTAGGACCAGGAGTTACAAAAGATATAAATCCTGAAAGGTCACAATCAATACACATTTATATATATTTATGTGAATTTACAACACTCCCCGTTGATTGACCGAATTTCAAAGATGCATAGTTTTGTAATCTCATTGAGTAGGAATCTTTTATGGTTCTCTCATTGAATTCTTCTGGATTCAAGAGTATGCCAAAGTTGCCTCATTAAAACCTTGCGTAGGAAAAACCCTGTGGGAAAAATCCTAAGCAAAGAAAAATGAGTACAACTGCGCATTGTTTCTCCCCCTCAAAAGTATGTATAAGGCATCTTTAAGACGTCTCATACCAATATCAGATACAATTGGTTTAAATACAGTTTTAGGTAACAATTTCGTAAATAAATCGGCTAAATTTTCACTTGATCTGATCTGTTTGATGTCGATTTCTCTATTTGTCTGCAATTCATGTGTGTACAAGAACTTCGGGGATATATGCTTTGTTCTGTTACTTTTGATGTATCCCCCTCTGAGCTGAGTGATGCAAGCAGCATTGTCTTCATATAATATTGTCGGCGTGTTTGATATATTGGATAGATCACATGTTGTGCGGATATGTTGAATGATTGTCCTCAACCAAACTCATTCTCTACTCGCTTCATGTATTGCAATAATCTCTGAGTGATTGAATGATGTGGCCGTCAATGTCTGCTTAGCAGATCTCCACGAAATTGCAGTACCACCATAAATGAAAACATATCCGATTTGAGATTGTCCCTTGTGCGAGTCAGAAAGATAACTTGCATTTGCATATCCAATTAACTCTGATTCTGTATCACGGTTATAAAGTAATCCGAAATCCGAGGTGCCGCTTAAATAGTGGAAAATTTGCTTGATACCATTTCAGTGTCTCTGAGTCGGAGTAGCACTATATCTTGCAAGGAGATTGACTGAAAAAGTTATGTCTGGTCTCGTACAATGTGCAAGATACATTAGTACACCTATGACATTGAGATATGATACTTCAGGACCAAGTATCTCTTCATCGTCTTGAATAGGACGGAATGGATCTTTCTTTGTATTTAGTGACCTTATCACTATGGGTGTAGATAAAGGATGTGCATGTTCCATATGAAAGTTCTTCAGGACTTTCTTTGTATATGTTGTTTGATGCACAAATATTCCTTTTGAGACATGCTCAACTTGTAGTCCTAGACAAAGTCTCGTTTTGCCAAGATCTTTCATTTCAAATTCATCTTTTAGATGTGTCGCAGTCTGGTTGAGCTCTTCTGGAGTCCCAACAAGATTTAAGTCATCTACATAGACTGCAACTATAGCAAAACCATATGTGCTTTTCTTGATAAATATACATGGGCAAATTACATCATTGGTATATCCTTGTTTTACAAGGTATTCACTCAATCGATTATACCACATCCGATCGGATTGTTTTAATCCGTATAATGATTTTTGGAGTTTAATGGAGTATATATTCTTCTGTTTGCCACAAGATGCTGTAGACATCTTAAATCCTTCTGGGATTTTCATATAAATTTCTCTATCGAGTGGTCCATACAGATATGCTGTAATAACATCAATTAATTCCATCTCCAATTTTTCAGATGATGCTAAACTAATTAAAAATCGGAATGTAATTGCATCCATGACCGAATAATATGTCTCATCATAATCAATCCCGGGTTTATGGGAGAAGCCTTGTGTAACAAGACGCGCTTTATAGCGCTCAATTTCATTATGGTCGTTTCTTTTTCGAATAAATACCCACTTGTATCCACAGGCTTAACACCATTGGTTGTTTGAATAATGGGTCCAAAGACCTTGCATTTTTCGAGCGAGCTCATCTCTGATTCTATTGCTTCTTTCCACTTTGGCCAATTATTTCAATGTCGACATTCTTCAACAGAGTGTGGTTCTATTTCATCTTCACATTTGGTGAGATTTAAAGCAATTTTATACGTAAAAATATTGTAGACAATAGTTTTTTTTCTATCCAATACCTCTCCTGATAATACATATTGAATTGAGATCTCATTGTTATCAGGTACCTGATCATCTTCATTAGGTTCCTTATCAAGAGTTTCCTTTTCATGAAGGATAGTTTGAAGAGAGTCATTGGATATCATATTTGCCTCAAATTGATGATCATTATGATTCGCATTTTCTAGTGGGACTCTTTTCTTTCAGGGTACTTTGTCCTCGGTACCAACAGGTCTACCACGCTTCAGGTGTTATGTAGATTCATTTGCTGCTTTGTTGGTATTTTGTCCTTACATCAATCCTTATAGGGGCATTGGCAGCAGGTATGTGAGATTTTATAATCAATTGACAGTCTGTAAATGCATCCGATAATTGATTTGTGATATTCTGCAAATGAATTATCCTCTGAACTTTTAGTTCACATTCATTTTATCGTTGATCAAGATGTGATAATTCTTGATTATGCCATATTATGTATTTCCGTGCTTTAAACACATGTTTTGCTCCCTCTAATGATGGAAAAACAGACTCATCAAAATGACAATCGTCAAAACGTAAAAGACATCACCCGTTAGATATCTTAGAATCGACAGTGTTTCAAAACCAACATAAACTCCCAACCTATTTTGGGGACCCATCTTGGTCCTCTACGTTGGTGCAACGGGTACATAAATCGCACAACCAAAAAATCGCCTGAATGATGTGTTCGGGACTCTACCCGGTACGAGCTGATAAGGGGAGTAAGGATCAGAAGCACTGGGTCTATATTTAACAGTGATACAGCATGTATAATCGCATATCCACATGCCGAAATTAGCCATTTAGATTTCATAAGTAAGGGTCTAGCAATCAATTGTATGTGTTTAATGAATAATTTAGTTAGCCCATTTTGGGTATGAACATGCGCAACAGAATGTTCAACATCTATGCCTATGGACATACAATAAGCATTAAATG
>JAOWBN010091932.1:0-19983 GCA_028565015.1 Pinguicula moranensis
AACGATTAAGGAACTTGGGGAGTTGATGGAATGTTTACCATGTTTCGTTGTCTTTATAGTGTTTGATCTTCATGTTCTTCATCCTCATCTATTTATATCTGATCAAAGTGAGTAGATGCACTAAGCTTATTGGGAGGTCGAGAGACACAAGTTATGCTAGGCATAACAAGGTCCACATCAGTTGCTATAGCATGAGAATGCCTATAGGATCGGTGCTACCGTATGAGGATCACATGAAAGTAATGTCTCTGGTTTATCTATATGTGACATCGAGAGATGCGCATCTGTAAAACAATGAACGATTCTTGCAGATCGAGAGAGATAAGGGTCTAAGGTAGGTGAACTCGGTTTGCAAAATATGATAATTAACTCATGACTAATCAGGTTATAAATCTACCCGAGGGACTTAAGTGGTGAAGTTGCAATCTCCGTGGATATCTCAACCCTTTGTATTATATCTATATCCATTTCACTGTATTTTATTCATCTGTGTTCATTGCCTGATTTGTAGTTAATGAATAGAGTAGTATCAAGATTAACGCAGTTTTATTCTGTTCAAATTACATAACACTTGTGATTGTTAGTAATTGTTTATCCCAATCCCTGAGATTCAACATCCTATTCATCACTTTATTACTTATGCGACATGTACACTTGCACAACAAAAGTACATCACATATATGTGCATCAAGTTTTTGGCGCCGTTGCCGGGGATTGGCAGTCTAAATAAGATTAACGACAAGCAAGTTTTAGCTAGATTGAACTTTAATTTCTTGTAGTTTTAATTTTTGGAACTCTGTTTGCAGGCATTGCATGAATCCATCGGAAGTGACTCCTCTAGTGAAGAGTTTGATTCAGAGATTGAAAGAACTTTCGAAGCCAAAAAGAGAGCACAACAAAGAGCAAGGGACATAATGCAACGCCCGGAAGACCAGATAGAGACCAGAGGAATGTGGCCGTTGTACAAGATGATGAGGATGTGCTTATGGAATATTTCTCCCTACCTCGTGCAGATGAAGCAGTCCCCCCTATTAGGAGACCAACAATTCAAGCAAACAACTTCGAGTCGAAACCATCCACTATACAGTTACTGATGCAACATTCCATCTATGGAGGAGTAGCTACAGAAGATCCCAATTTACATATAAGTGTTTTTGTGGAGATATGTGACACTCTCAAGTATGCACGAGTGACTTCATTCATTATCAAATTAAGGTTGTTCCCATTCCCCCTCAGAGATAAAGCAAAGAGATGGTTGCAAGCATTAACCCCAGACTCAATACACACTTGGGAAGATTTAAGGAAGTAATTCGTTATTCAATTCTTTCCACCCTCCATGACAGCAAGATTATTGAGTGAAATTGCATTGTTCAAATAGAGAGATATGGAGACACTGTATGAATCCTGGGGGAGATGTAAGGATTTATTGAGGAGTTGTCCAAACCATGGATTACCATGATGGAGGCAAATCCAAGCATTCTATAATGGGTTGGATAATACCACCAGAAGAGAAATAGATGCGGCAGTCAACAGAACATTTATGATAAAAATCATACAACGAAGCTTACACACTCTTAGAAGCCATGGCGTAGAGTTGTTACAAATGGCCCACTGAATGAGAAAGCAACAAAAGTATTGTAGGAAGATCTGAAGTAGACAAGGTGTATACATTGATGGCTGCAATGCATGCCATGAGCTCCAAACTTGAAACCTTATTTAGCCAAAATGGAGCTCCAAGACCAGTGATGGTAGTTCAACCATTGTCTTGTGAAATGTGTGGATGACCACACCACAGAGATCAATGTCAAGAGCTCTCATCAATGGATAACATCCCCATGGAGCAATTGAACTACGTATCAAATCAGCCAAGATATCAAAACTTCAACCAGCGAAAGAATGACCATCCTAATTTTTCGTGGAGCAACAATCAACATGTGTTGAATCCTCCAGGATAGATACCATTTCAAGGATAAAGGCCTTTTCAAGGCCAACAACAGGTGAAGAGACCACAAGAAAACTTGCAACAACAACATCTGACATTAGATGATCTGATCACTCAAAGCCTTGACTGAAAAAAACAACCAAAATCTTCTAGACTTAGTGACATAGTTGGCCACCGTGTCACATGGATTTATGCAAGAAACAAGGGCTAACTTCAAGGATCAAATAGTAGCAATGAGGAATCTGGAAGCCCAGGTGGGATAACTAGCAAAGCAGTTAGCAGAGAGACCCCCTGGAACATTGCCAAGCAACACTGAAGTGAATCCTAAGGATCAATGCAAAGCTATAACCCTGAGAAGCGGGAAAAAGGTAGAAATCCTGTCCAAGGATACCTTACCAACAAAAAAGGAAGAGGCTACAAAGTCAGAAGAAAGCATACCTCATAAAGAGGAAGAACATAAACCACCAGTTTTATTCCCACAAAGATTGAAATAAGGAAAACTGGATAAGCAGTTCCAAAAGTTTCTTGATGTTTTTAAGAAACTGCATATTAACATTTCATTTGCAGAAGCTTTGGAGCAGATGCCATTCTACGTAAAATCCATGAAGGACATTTTATCCAACAATAGGAGATTTAGAAATTATGAGACATTGGCTCTCACAGAGGAGTGCAATGTCATCCTCCAAAAAACGTTACCACCGATGCTAAAAGATCCAGGGAGTTTTACTATCTCCTGCTCTATTGGAAATGCTACATTTGCTAGAGCTTTGTGTGATCTAGGTGCAAGAATTAACCTTATGCCATTCTCTATTTTTCAGAAGATGGGATTAGGTGAAGCCAAACCCACCACAATATCCCTACATCTAGCAGATATATTCATCAAGCACCCCAAAGAAATCATTGAAGATGTTCTTATCAAAGTGGATAAATTTATCTTCCTAACTGATTTTATTATTCTGGATATGGAAGAAGATAAAGACATCCCCATTATTCTTGGAAGGCCATTTCTAGCAATAGGAGGTGCACTCATTGATGTCCAAAGAGGAGAGTTGATTCTCAAAGTCCAAGGGGAAGATGTTAAATTTAATGTGTTTCGGGCAATGAAACAACATGACCACAGTGAAGATTGCTTGAGTATAGAGGCTTCTGAACAATTCAGCTAGCCTGACTAAACATACCACCAGAGTGATCTGGAAAATTGTTTAGTCAGTTCTGACCCCCTTATTCTGGAAGAGCCAGAGCTAAAGAATACACCAATTTGTTGGATGCTAATGAAGGTCAGGGAAGGGCTCATTTTGAAAATTTGGGAGAACGTCTTGCATCTCATAACATGTCAATCCAACAACCACCTGTACTGGAACCATTGCTCACACATTTAAAGTATGAATTCTTGGGCACTGATGAAACCTTGCCAGTGATTATTTCAAATTCTCTTTCACCTCAACAAGAAGACAGCCTGCTATGTGTGCTCAGGGATCACAAGTTTGCCATAGGCTGGACCTTGACAGACATAAAAGGAATTAGTCCATCTGTGTGCATGCACCAAATATTCTTAGAAGAAGGAAGCAAACAAGTCATAGCTTCCCAAAGAAGATTGAACACAATTATGAAAGATGTAGTTAAGAAGGAGATCTTGAAATGGTTAGATGATGGAGTTGTGTACCCTATCTCCGACAACAACTGGATCAGTCCAGTTCAGTGCATTGCAAAGAAAGGAGGGATAACAGTGAAGGTTAATGATCAGAATGAACTTATTCCCAAGCGGACAATCACTGGATGGAGAATATGTATGGATTATAGAGCACTTAACAAGGCCACAAGAAAGGATCATTACTCATTACCATTTATTGATCAGATGCTAGATCGTTTAGCAGACCATAAGTTCTACTGTTATATGGATGGCTACTCTAGATACAATTAGATTTGTATAGCACTTGAAGACCAGGAGAAAAATACCTTTACTTGCCCCAATGGAACATTTGCATTCCGCAGAATGTCATTTGAACTTTGCAATGCTCCAGCTACCTTTCAGAGGTGCATGACCTCTATTTTCTCTGACATGGCGGGGCCCATCATTGAAGTCCGCATGGATGACTTCTCTGTGGTGGGAGTATAATTTGAAGGCTGTCTAAAAAAATTACAATTAGTGCTTACAAGGTGTGAAGTCTTTAGTTTGGTGCTCACTTGGGAAAAATGCTACTTTATGATACAGGAAGGAATTGTGCTGGGACACAAGGTGTCAAGTTTAGGGATAGAAGTTGACAAAGAAAAAATAGAAGTCATTGCCAAACTGCCACCACCAACTTCTGTCAAAGGAATTAGAAGCTTCTTGGGCCATACAGGTTTTTACAGAAGGTTTATTAAAAATTTTTCACACATTACGAGACCACTATGTAAGCTGATGGAAAAAGATGCAAAATTTGAGTTTGAGGATAATTGTTTAAAAGCATTCAATTTCTTGGCCAGAGGAAAAGAAAAGTATTCAACACAATTTACTATGCAAGTAGAACATTGAATGCAGCTGAAATCAATTATACCACCACAGAAAATGAGCTGTTAGCTGTGGTGTTTGCATTTAACAAATTCAGACCCTACCTTTTGGGAGCAAAGTAGTAGTGTATACTGATCATTCAGCCATTAAATATCTTATGATGAGACAGGATGCTAAGCCAAGGCTGATCAGATGGATTTTGCTCCTACAAGAATTTGGTATTGAAATCAAAGATAAGAAGGGCTCTGAAAAATGTAATGGATGATCATCTCTCGCGCCTAGAAAATTTTATTGGCAATGAAATGGACAGCATCCCAATGAATGATTCTTTTCCAGATGAAAGGTTGTTGGTTGTCCAAGGAAGTACAAAGCCCTGGTTTGCAAATATTGCATGCAGGATCATTCCCTATGGATTATCACGACAACAAAAGAAAAGATTTTACTTCCAAGTGAAGTCATATTTGTGGGATGAACATGTATTGTATAAATATTGCTCAGATCAAGTAATTCGTAGATGTGTTCTAGAAGAAGATATGCATTCTATTTTAACTCACTACCATACACTGGAATGTGGGGGACACTTTGAAGGCAAGAGGACTGCAGCCAAGGTACTGCAGTGTGGATTCTGCTGACCTACACTATTCGGAGATGCAAAGGAGTTTGTCACCAAATGCGGCTGATGTCAAAGATGGGACAAATCTTAAAGAGGAATGAAATATCTTAGCAAAATGTGTAAGAAGTTGAGATCTTCAATGTCCGAGGACTTGATTTCATGGGTCATTTCCTCTATCTGTGGGGCAAAAGTATATATTAGTTGCAGTGGATTATGTTTCCAAATGGGTTGAAGCAATAGACACACTCTCAAGTGATGTCGCAGTAGTGCTGAGATTTCTGCGTAAACATATCTTTTCAAGATTTGGTACACCTAGACGCATTGTAAGTAATGGAGGAGCACAATTCTGCAACAAAATCTTTGAAGCATTGCTGAGGAAATATGGAGTTCGACATAGTACTTCTTTGGCATATCATCCTCAGTCTAATGGACAAACTGAAGTATCAAACAGAGAAATGAACGCAATTTTAGAAAAAACATTGAGCACGTCCCAGAAAGATTGGACATTAAGACTTGGCGATGCACTTTGGGCCTACACAACTGCCTGCAAAACGCCCATTAGCATGTCTCCATGTCATCTAGACTATGGAAAAGCTTGTCACCTACCTATGGATTTGGAACATAGAGCCTATTGGGCCATGCGTAATCAGAATTATGGCATGAAGGCAGCAGGAGAGAAGAGGTTATTTTAATTAAGTGAATTGGATGAGCTAAGAAATGATGCACATGAGAATCCCAAAATATACAATGAAAAAATAAAGGCATGGCATGATAAACACATACTCAGGCGTCATTTCCACCATGGGCAAAAGGTACTCTTGTTCAACTCCAGATTTAAATTCTTTCAAGGAAAATTGAAATCCAGATGGTCTGGACCCTCTGAGATCACTCAAGTATTTCCATCTGGAACAATAGAGAGTTCTCATCCATATAAAGGCACCTTCAAAGTGAATGGACAACGACTGAAACCATGTGAGGAAGGTTGCAATATGTTAGAGAGGCTAAATGCCTCGGCTCACTGAAGCAATTTCAGGATGTCTAGCTAAAGACAATAAAGAAGTGCTGCTTGGGAGGCAACCCAAGATCTATTGTTTTGCACCACTCGGGGATGTACCCTTACTCTCTCTATTTAACTCAATCAACATTATGTTATTAAATGTGCTATGTTTGGGGAAGGGCAGTTATAAGTTCCCAGTGGCAGTTATTCGTATCTATATTCCTTAAAAATATGAATTAATATTATTTATGTTTGATTAGTCATCACAGGCTAATGTCTATTGGTATATTTTGTAGGGTGATTTACAGGAACATAACCACCAGAAGATCAAGCAAAAATTATCATGGAGCAGGAACTACGAGGAGAAGCTTCATTCAATGTCCATGATCAGCACGTCCAGTTCATGCACAATTACCATACTGGGCCGTTAATTTTTTTTCACCCACGTCCGGCCCAATAAAGACAAAGTAACGGCCACGGATTAAAATAAAGGCCCACTAAGGTCCCGGTATAAAAACATGGAAGCAACTCAACTTCCGACAGCGACTAACCCTAAACGACAACACCCTCTTGGCTATACCATGCAGTTCGCGTCGCTTCAGAACCCAAAATCCATCAGAGTGCAAGTTTTCTATGGTACTTCATAGTCAGCAATGGCTCACCCGAACTCATTTCTCCAGTATTTTATGAGTTTAGAAGCATGCCTCCTAAGAAAGAAAAGGTTACTAAATCTGGTGTCAACGAGAAGTTTGCGAATACTATTGTTAAAGATTTTTATGAAGCTACTATGGGTGTGTTGGATGTGATTCGGTAGAGTGATTTTACGTCGGGATGCATGCCCAACATTAGAAAAGCTATTAAGGACCGCTATTGGACTCAGTTCCTTAGAACTCCACCTGAGTATGCACCGAATCCGGTGAGGGAATTTTATGTGAGCCTAATTGTCATGAATGATTCCAAAGTTTATGTTCGAGGGATTTGGGTACTGTTTAGTCCGGTAGAAATAAACCAAGTTCATAATCTATTGTGCCTAAGTGAAGATGAGTTTTCAAAGTTCAATGTACCCAGATCTGGCTGATGTGACTGAGTACATGTGTACTCTGGGAATGACCTGGAAAATGTCCACTGGAACAAACCCAATTGAGTTGGGGGTGAACAAATCAGATTGTCGTACCACTTCCTCATGTGGCACTTATTCATCTGCACCAGAATGATGCCAACCACCAACACAGGGGACATCAGCCTGAAACTATTGATGCTCATCAATGCCATTGAAACTGGCTGAAGCATAGATGTGGGGAAAGTTATCAACAAAGATATTATGGAGAGTCTGGCTACCTTGGAGAAGCGACCCAACTCACTGCACTTCCCGTCATTGATCACCACTATGTGTCTGAAGGCTGGGGTAGCTTTGGCCGAGGATGAGAAGCTGTTTCCTCCTACTATGGATATTAGTCCTTCACTGATAAGTAAATTGGGCGCTTACTCTGACCGTTGAGGACCCAAGACTGAAGCCACCCCACTGAAATCTGCTATACCTACCACCTCCAAGTCCAAAGGTAAAGCCAAATTGACAACTCCTCTCCCTCCTCTACAGGTACAAACTACGGGACATAAATTCAAGAAACCTGTACCAGTAATGCCTCCAGCAGTTGCTACTCCAAACCCGGATAAGTGTGTGACCTTTGTGGACCATTCTTATCGCTGCATATCCACAGTATACAAAAACTTGGTGTTGATGTCCTCCATGAAGGGGGTGCAATATCCCGTCAGCCCACTACCACCTCCACTGACCTTTGCTCCATCTGCACCATCAAGCGAGGCAGTCACTGGGACTGGAGATGATGAAGAAGAGGACAATGATGAGCAGGAGGACGAGGACGAAGATGAGGATGAGGATGCTGACGATGGAGCACGCACCTACAACTTGGTGGGATTAGAATCTGAATGAATCATGACTCCGTCTGCCTTCAGGGGAGTATTACTTGAACTCCTAATCTCTTTATCCACTGGTGGCAGTGAATGCTAAGTTTGGGGATGAGGGAATTAAGAATTAACTGATATGCTGAACTATTTATTTATTTGCTGAACTTTGAACTTATTTGCTCTGCTGCTGATATTTTGCATTGAACTTTGTATATTTTGGATTATGTGCATGCTTCTTCCTACATAGTTATTCTTCCGTATGCTTTTACGATCGGTACCATACTAAAAAAAAAAGAGAAAAACAACTTCCGATGCATAAGAGAAATCAACCAAGGACAAAAATGAAAGAGAAATTTTAGAATTGTTTTTTATCTTGGGGAAGGTACCTGACTTTAGGCAAAGACCAATAGAAAAATCCAAGCATTTTTCTTAGGTTCAAAAGTAACCCCTCTGAGCTAAACCTAGATTGGGACAAGTGATGGAAAGAAAAAAGTAAAGGAAAGAAAAAGACAAAGAGAGAAAGCTTGAAAAAGAAAAAAACAAGGAGAAAATAAATTATGCTCTGTATTGCAAAGGGTAGCTAAGTAATTGTTTCTATAACATTCAAGGATAGAGGTAGCTATCCCATACTGAGAGAAGAGAAGAGCAATTTTGATGTACATAGTACTCTTGTATTATCATATATGTAAATACTCTCGAGTCCAATGTATGACTCCGATGAAAGGAATATATATTGGATTCCAAAATAATGTCTATTCCAATCGTTAACCGTTTTGGCATGACAAAAAATGAGGTAGATGAAAAATAAACTGAAGAAAAGTTGGCAGGAAAAATTTGTGCGTCTATGTTTGAAGAAGGGACCTGACCTGAAAGTGAGAAAACCCCCACAGTTCTGATCGTGGTTGACATATCTATATATGAAGTAACACTATAGTTGGTAACAACTGTAAGCAGAAGAATTTGCATGATTCAGAATTAGGTGCCCACTTTTACACAAACATCCTCATTGAGTATTTGAGTTTATTTAGATCTGTTTGCTTGAGGATAAGCAATGATTCAAGTTTGGGGGTGTTGATGAGTCGAATTTATACATACTAAATGCAGACTATTTAAGTCTAATTTGTCTCAATAAGGATGATGAGACAAGCCATTTATTACTCTTTTAGAGAAAAGGAAGAGAAACAACTCCAAAAGCAGAGTTTTTGCCCCAATTATCCATGATGTGACACAAATTCCTGATTCCATGAGTATGCAAGGTGATATGTCATTCCACACTTGATAGGCGGACGAATGTACCCCTGCACTATTCTGGAAGCTTTCACGGGAAGCTACTGAAACGGTATAAAAGGCAAAATCAATACTAAGAAACGAGAGAAACACGAGAATAGGAGAGTCAAAGAAAAGAGGGTTTTGAGTCACCATCTTGCAGCTCTGACCTGATTCTCTTCTTGTCTTGTGATGAACTATTTGTAGACCAGCTTGTGCCTTAAGCATGAGCCAAACCTTTAAATCCAGGGGAGCAATGTTAACCCTTAAAGAACTCGGGGAGTTTATGGAATGTTTACCATGTTTTGTTGTCTTTATAGTGTTTGATCTTGATGTTCTCATCCTCATCTATTTATGTATGATGAATGTGAGTAGATGCACTAAGTATAATGGGAGGCCTAGAGACGAAAGTTATGCTAGGCATAGCAAGGTCCACATCAATTAGCATAGCATGAGAATGCCTATAGGATTGGTGCTACCGTATGAGGATCACTTGTGGGTAATATCTCTGGTTTATCTGTATGTGACATTGAGAGATGCTCATCTGTAAACCAGTGAAGGACGCTTACAGTTCGAGAGAGATAAGGATCTAAGATAGGTGAATTCGTTAAGCACAATACGACAATTAATTCATGACTAATCAGGTTATAAATTTACCCGAGGGACTTAAGTGGTGAATGCAATTCCCTTGGATATCTAAACCTTTTGTATTAGATCTATCTCCGTTCCACTGCATTTTATTCTTCTATGTCATTGCCTGACTTGTAGTTAATGAATAGAGTAATATCAACATCAATGCAGTTTTATTCTGTTCAAATTGTACAAAACTTGTGAATGTTAGTGATTGTTTATCCCAATCCCTAAGGTTCATCATCCTACTCTATCAATTTATTACTTATGCGATGTGTACACTTCCACCACAAAAGTGCATCACGTATATGCGCATCAATAGATCTGTCAAGTAGTGGTTTTCTCATCCTTGTCGGAGGGATGCATGTGCTTGCCTTGAAGAACTTGTGGATGATATAGGGTCATTTCTACTCGAGCTCAAGTGATGTAATCGTTAACTGTATGCCTCACTTGTGGCTCGTCCGACGTTAAGTCCCTATCGGGGGATGCATGTACACATTCCAAAAGTGCACTCAACTGGCGCGAGGCAGTTCCTCCTCAAGCCTATATGTTTGGGCTCAAGGTAGATTCCTCGAGGCATGACCAGTATTTAGGACAAACTATGTATTTGGTGAATCTCTTCTTTGCGATAGTGGGTAGGCCCGATATTCGATAGACTCTTTATCATTATTTTTCTTGCTGACATTAGGACTGAACATCATCTTGTCTCAAAGATTAAGGAAATGAGACGAGCAACAGTTTTGGTGAAAATATATGCAAAGCTTGAGTAATCAAATAGTGCATCTGAATATCTTTGTCACCTTTTCTCGTATAAAAACACTGAATTAGATGCCAGGGATAGAGCACCCACATTGTCACACTGCAATGTTGATTGCTGAAGAAATGGAATGAGTAATTCTTTAATAAGCATCAACGACCAAGAAAGCTAGCAGTGTTGTGTGTCATTGCTCGGTACTCAGCTTTAGTACTAGATCTAGTGACAAAAACCTGCTTGTTGGCTGACCAAGAGATTGAATTAGGTCCAAGAAATATGCCATATACAATATGTACATATTCCCTTTTTTAAACGATACACCATAATCAAGAGTCCCCTTCAGGTACCGTAGTACGCACCTTGTTGCTCGTCAATGAGATGCGTAAGGTAGGTGCATATGTTGACACAATTGATTATCGGGGAACTTAATATCAGGTTGAGTAAAGGTACGATAATGAAGAGCTCCTATTGTTTGGCTATATAGAGTGGCCTCAGCATGTCTCAAGATCCCCACCAATGTCCTTTACTCTCCATATAGGAGGAAGAATTCGAGCAAGTAACTAATCAAACGAGTTTGGCAAAAGTGCAAACTAGGCAGATCATTGATGACCTGAATCTTAAGAAAGTAACTAAGGTACCGTACCCTATATCAAAAAGCTTGAATTGATCTTGTAATTGAGAAACATGATAAGGGTTCGATGTGTCCCTATGACCAAAATATCATCGATATAGCAACACATAAATATGAACATTTGGAGCATGATAAATAAAGCGAGAGTTGTCAACATGAGTGCAAACAAAATCATGTTCAAGCAAGCACTGACTCTGAAAAAAAAACAAGCATAATGAAGTGAACCTAAGTACAATCTGCAAGATCAAATATTTGAATGTGTCCGATGAAGATGTTCGAGGTGTTCAAGGCCCAAGACGCATTTGGAGGGTAGCATGGCGAATCCAAAAGAATCATAATCCTCGAAGGAGTCCTAACCCGACAACCCAATGTGCTAAATGGGCCTCACGTCCCAATTGCAAAAATTCGGCCCATGATGATGATCCAAGCTGAAGCCCACGACCATGAAGGCTTTAAAATGGGAAAATGAAGCCCAAGACATGAAGTAATCTTGGATTAAGGAAATGAATTATTAGATAAGGAAATTTCCTTCAAGAGATTATCCAAAGATCTCTTTTCCTTATCCAAGTTCATTAGATTAGGTTATTGCCTTACTGGCCCTTATCTAAACTAGGTTTATTCCTATCTAAACTAGTTTTTTTTTCCTATCTAGTAGGGTATGTATTTGAGGTTGTTTAGGATACAAAATTTCGTCCCCCTTGCCTATATAAGGGGCACAAACACAACACATTATGTACAACAAGTTTTATGCATTTATTTGTGAGATAGTATTCTCATTTGATTTTAAACCATTCTTTGACTTATCTTTTCTTTTCAAGTTAAGTGGCATCGTTTTTAAATGAACTTATCCTTAATTCTAGGTTAATACAAGTTATCTTTAGGGGGTTATTTGGTGGTGTTCTCGGCTATAATTTTTGTGACTTTTCGTTGGTTGACACAAGTTGTCTTCAGGCGTAAGCACAACAAATTTGTCCATTTTGATTGTGTGTTTTGAATATCCGAAATAGGTGTGGGATTTCGCCACAAGTTCAATAAGGATTCATATCACACAGGGAGCTTGTTTGAGACCACACAATGCCTTGTGGAGTCTGCAAACATAGTCAGATGTCTCAGGCGAAACAAACCCTTTAGGTTGCTCCATATAAACTTCTCGAAGTAGAACACCATTCAAGAAGGCATTCAAAATATCCAGTTGTCAAAAAGTCCAACTAAATCGTACAAAAATACAGTAATACTAGAATTGTAGCTGGTTTAATCAAAGGGCTGAAAGTTTCATTAAAATCGATGCTGTGAGTTTGCTCAAACCCTCGATCTACTAGACGAGCATTATGCCGCTTGATAGACCCATCAAACCATTGTTCGATCTTGTAGACCCATTTATTTCGAATAATGTTATAGTTTGCTGGTATGGGACAAAGTATTTGAGTCAAATTAGCATTGACTGCATCATACTCTTCTCTCATAGTAGCTCGCCATTCAGAAAATGAGTTAGCATGTAGAAAGTAGCTGGGTTCGCGAGGAAAAACACTCTTAATCGAAGTTTAGAAGAAAAATAGAGATGATAATTAGTAAAAATACGTGATTTAAGATTGTCTTTGAGCATGAGTGTTGTGGGCGTGTCACAAGCATCCAATCCAACCCACCGAGAGTTAGTAAGAGAGTGGATTGGTCAGAAACCGATCCAAGTGGTACACTGTCAGGCGAAGAAATGGGCTTCGGCTGAGTATCACGATCGTACAAAGTCAAGGAAGCGGAGTGGCCCAGCAGAATTAATCCGATACACGGGCTGAATGATGAGTTGAGCAACTATCTCAAGGTCAAAAATAATTGAACTGCCCAAAGTCCCTAGAATAAATTACAAGAATTCACAATGACCGTGCCTGAAGGAAAACTTGACTTGGGGTCGCCTCCCACCGCACAGTTAGAGAGATGATCCACATAAAAACTATCAGGGAGACAGACCTTTTCGGAAGTTGGTTAAGAACACTTGTACCCCTCATGATTAGTATTATACCCAATGAAAATGCATTTTTTGCTACAGAACATGATTTTTGTTCAATTATAAGGACATAAAAGGGAATAAAAGACACACCCAAAGACCCTGAAAAATGAGTAGTGTGGTGTGGTGTGGTGTTATTTAGTGTGAAGGTATGGCCTTTCAGAAAAAGGATGGGAGGCAATTAATACTAAATACAACTATTAAAATGCATTAGCCCAAAATGTTAGGAAGGCGAAATTTACCAATAAAAATAAGCCAAAGTCTATAATATGCATATGCTTCCTTTGTGACACACCATTTTCTTGTGTCGTATATGGACATGAGATGGGATAAGAAATACCATGTTTTGAAAGAAAAGGTTTAAACGTGCTGGAGGTATACTCTCAGCCCCCATCAGACAAGAATTGTTTTATTTTAGGATAATATAAATATTTGACCAAATCTGTAAAAGAGATAAAAGATTGAAACACCTCACATTTTTGTTTAAGTGGATAAATATAGCATAATACTTATATACAAGATTTGAAGCGACCAAACACCAGAATGATGTAAAGAAAAACAAGAAATTTGTTCAGGCTGACTAAAGGGAAATTGTTATGCTTCCCCCCCATCTGACGAGACACACGAAACTTCAAAGTACTTGAGCCAAAAACAGGTCAAACATATTTCTTAATAGCCTGAATAAGAATTGGTTGAGCACCATCTCCCAAGCGAGCAAGCTAGTTTGGAAAAATAGTTTTGACTCCAACCATGCTCGTAAGGGCACACTTGGTCCCTGCCTTATTATCCTTCACAAAATAACCAAGTTTAATCGAGATAAAGAAAAAATTATTTTTCCAACAAAAATTAAAGAAAAAACACAATTTAGCAAAACCGTTATGTCAATGCAAGACTCGAGATAAAAGAAATAGGGCCAATGGGGGTTGAATATTTAAGTATGCCAGGGTCTTAGATTCGAAAGCTTCCACCATTGCCTATAGCATGCCTCCCGAATACGGTTCTTGCATAGAGAGTTGACCAAGGTCATTGGTAATGTTTTGATTTACCCCCACTATCCTCAGACCACATGTCATTGTCTAGGGCAACATTGGTTTGAGCACCCATTGCACTAATTGAGTTGGAGTATGACAACCCTGATATGTATAATTCATCATATTATAGCAGTCTAGGTCTTGATGACTTGTGCTTCATAGATTTCACATGCATATGGATTATCATCATCATCATCCGAAGTATAATATAAGCCTCGACCCCCCATTAGAACCAAAAGATTTCCCCATACTTAATTATCCAGAATACCGGCCAGACCAATGATTTTCTAAGTAAACTATCCTGAACCGTCGACCTGTTTGAACCGTCCACCATTATTGGATAAACAATATTGGTTTGCTCCACCTCATTAAGATCAACCGACTCCATTCCCTCTCGTAGAGAAACCACCACGATGGTAATTATTCCCAAAAACATTGTTGGATGAGGTGAAACCATCTTAGGGATTATGATTGATGATAACTGGGTGGTTGAGGTGAAATAATGTAATAGACAACAGTTTGAGGCTCATTATTCAGCCCCCAAAAGAACCAAAATACAGTTCAATTTGCCATCTCCAGCCACCTTAAATGAGGCAGAAAATGAATTTCTAATCAAGGAATTTAGCTATGAAAAGATTAAGAATGTTATCTGGTTCTGTGAATTAACAAGAAGCCTTGGACCTGATGGATATAACTTTAACTTCATAAGACATCATTTGGAAGTGATGAAGGATGATTTTGTAGCATTCATTTAATCATGAGTTTCACATGAATGGCCTACTAACCAAGGGATTAAACTCAACATTTATCACCTTGGCACCAAAGATAACCCCTACCAGAAAGCTGGATTACAACAATAGTCTTGGTTAGGATTTCAACAACCAGTTTGGCTATATTCTGCTCTCGGCCCAACAAATGCTCAATCTATTTACAGAAATAATTATGTGAACAGATAGCCTACTTACGACGCTCATTTTGGCAGTTCAACACCATAAATAGCCCAATCTAATTTTGGGCATCCTACCACGACCTCTCCCAGTGGGCATCATCAAGGATATTCATCGGGACAATCTATGCCTTGGATTGTTTGATCAACCGGACCTTCTCCAGTTGAAAGCTTTCCTGGACTGCCTCCTACAATCACTGCCCCAAGCCCTGCTCCTCCTTATAGCACTACAGTATCTGATTGGTACGTTGACACTGGTGGTTCAGCTCAAATGAGCTCTTATCCAGCCTATCTTGATCTAGCGGCTCCTTATACAGGTAAAGCTTGTGCTGTTGTAGGTAATGTAGATCCTCTGACCATTACTCACATTCTTACTCATTCTATAGCCTCATCTTTGCCACTATTATATGTTCTTGTTGTTCCACAACTTACAAAAAATTTATTATTCATTAGTAAATTAACCTCTGATTTATTTCTCGCCATCACCTTTATTGACAACTATTTTGTTGCTCAGAGCCGTCAAATAAGACAGGTGATGGACACCGATTGACGTGATGGCAGTTTGTACATACTTGAACGCACCATCCCAACTTTTGTTTCTTGTCTTTAAGCACGATCCTTATATGTTTCTTTTGACATATGTCATGCTAGACTTGGTCATGCATCTTCATCCATTGTGTCTCTTAAGAAGTCAAGGCCATATTTTGCTCACATCTACCCTCTCTCCCCATCCGTGTATACCATGTCAAATGACTAAGAGTCATTGTTTGTCATATATGTTAAATGAATAACGTGTCTCTAAGCCCCTGACTTTAATACATTGTAATCCAAGTTGGGCGGAGTAAGGAAATCCAATTGGAGGCTCAAACATCAAACTTCTGTTAGAAGGATGATATTGATTTGGGAAAAAAACATCCCTAAATTGATTTCAAGTGAACCTGTGCCCTTGAACGCATTCATGCTCGATCGGTGGGGCGATGGCCAAATTCGCTTGAGTAGCAGCTCTGGAAAACATCATCGACGAGTATCTGGAGTAGCATGCGTCTATGAAGTGTCCAATTCGATTGCAGATTTGACATCTCAGCTCCCTGGAACCTCGGTCGCGACCTCTGGAAGTATATCCTTTATTAGGATATTCCCTTAAAAATAGTGTTGGCTGAATTGCAAGTCGGAGCGAACTGCCATGGCGATGGTGCTTGGAGAATCTGTTGTTGTGTACTAGGTTGCGACATCGAAGAATAACTTGTATTTTTTATAGGGCCTAGTCTCAAAATGGAACCTTGTGTTGTTGCTGGCAAAGTCACAAGGACCATGGGATTTTTTATTATTGAAGCAGCAAAGTCTATCGTCGGAGCCACTGTAGGGACTGTTCGTCGATACAAATCATGGAAATTCTCTGCACGGGTGAAAATGTCTTAAACTGGTGGGAGCGGATCCTGGGATAGCTGCAAAATCTGAACCAAAGCCATGGAGAAACCAGTGGCATTGGTCAAGAGGTGAAAGTGGTCTCCCAAGAGAAAAGGAAGAGAGATCAACCCATCAAAATCCTATATATGAGGCACTATATTCATGAAAAAGACATGGAAGGCTACAATGAGAGAATTTGTTTGGAACATAATCTCGTAAGCAGGGATAAACACTGTAACCAAACGGATGAAAATGATCATAATTAGGTGGAGATTTATATAGTAGTTCAAAAGTTGAGATACTTGTCAATATGGGAGATGGCCGCCAGTTAATAATGTAGGTTGCAGTACTGAACGCATTAACCCGATAAGAAAGAGGGACATTAGAGTGAAAGAGAAGAGTTAAACCCATTTCAATAATATGCTAATGCTTTCGTTCAGGTCGGTCATTTTGGGAGAGAGTATATGGGTAGGATATCGAAGATTTGTAAACTTTGTACCACCATTACTTTGAAATTGTTGCAAGGGAGTTTCAAACTGTTTTTCAACAAAGGTATGAAAATGTAGAAATATATCAAAGAAGTCGGATTTGTATTTTAAAGGATAGAACCTTATAATTCTAGAATAATCAACAAAGAAAATAACATAATAATGATAGCCATGCATATATATATATATATATATGACAGAAATAGTGGGAAAAGGGGGTTGGTACAGTGAGCGTTTCTGATGTTTGTCACAAGGTCATAGGAAAGCGGATGTGAGAGTTAAGGAGAAAGGACAATACATAAACCAGAATGCAGAGGAGAGAGGATTTGCAAGATTTGTTTAGTAGATTTAACAGGGGAGATATAGAGGAGAAGTAGTGTGTTTTGAGAGTAACGTAGAGGAAGGATCGTATAGGTGGGGTGGCTGCGAGGCCTAGTAGCTCTGATACCATGATAACTCAGTCGTGGCAATGGAGATTGGGAAGTAAAACATTTTTGTATTGCTGAAAACTGTTGTTATTCTACATTACATATTCGCATTGCTTTAGTTACATATTTATAGAATCTTAACTACTTTCTAGAAGAATCATGATTGGTATTTATCTGTTGCTTTTTTGGTGTGCAGCTTTCTAGGTTAGCAGGAGAGGAGATAGGAAAATTATCCCTTTGGAGCCGCAGTCTTCATGGAGTTCTGGGCATTTGGATGATCTTCATCTTGATGGGCTTTTGGATGGGTAAAGTCCTGTTTGGCTGCAGAGTCAACACACACCCTACCCTTAAAAATGACCAAATGCCTCAACTCTAAGTAGGGATGGGCAAACGGGATGCGGGACTCGGGAAAACCCGAGTCCCGAATAGGCCCGAGTCCCGAGTCCTGATTTTTCACGGAAAATCAGGATGTCGGGTCAAATCAGTCCCGAACTTTTATCGGGTCGGGATCGGGTTTGTCCCGAAGTTTACCGGACAAACCCGAATCCCGACCTAGAAAACATTTTCACTTTCAGTTTTCACTTTCGCGAAACTTCTTAGCCTAAATCTGAAATCCCACTTTCGGCTTTGGGCTTTCCCGTTTTCTTCTTACTTCTTTTCTTCCCGATCTAGAAAACCCTCTCCTTCAAGGCTTCACTCTTCAGTCTCTAATCTCTTTCCGATTTCAGCCTCGGCGCCTCGCGACGGCGACAGACTACAGACATCGTCTCGCCTACAGAGTACGAAGCCGAACATCCTGTGTTGAGCCTACTGAGGTATTCCTAGTTCCTACACTCGTGAATACCTAGATTGGGATTTGGGCGTTGGTATTGAATTTTGAATCTTTTTAATCTTTCACTTTCAGAAGGTTGGGGTCTCTTGGTTTGTTTAGTTGCTACACCCAACGTTAGTTTTAGCTCTGTCAGAAGGGTCATATTGATATTCTTGCTCTGAGGAGGAAATTGTTATATTGATGATGTTGTGGTTTGCTTAATTTACATGTTTGGATTTTTTCCTTGAATATTTCGTTAGACTGAACCGAATCAAATATCTGTTTGAATTTAGACGTTCTCAAACGATTATTATTTAGAAGTGAATTTGAATGTCTTGTTCTTCACTTCTCTGATTTTTCTCAGGTACTAATGGATATGGAATGCCTCGTTTTGCTGCTGATAAGTTACTTTGCATGTACCCAACGTTTTGAAGGATCTCCTATGCTTTTGGGATGGCCCCATGTTTGGATTTTGTACTATTCTGGAGATTTGAACTTCATTTCATGGATTATGAGAATTTGTGCTTGTGGAGAAGTTGCCTCTTAACTTCATGTGCTGTGTTTCACAGTTTCAGTGTCTCTGTGCATTTAGTGATTTAGATTTGTCCATTGTGTTGCGCTTGCAGAGTGTCTCAGGAAATCCATTGTGCTTGCATTTAGATTTGTCATTTTTCTATTTGTTATCTGAGTATGAGAGTAGAGTAGACGTATCCCGTATTTAAATTTTTCATGGCTTATAATTTCGGGCATCCCGACCCGAGGCCCGAAACTAATGAGGTTTATTTTATAATTTCGGGCCTCGGGACGTCCCGACCCAAGGCCCACAATCCCAAAATTTTTCGGGACTGCAGGATACAGGTCGGGATTGGTACCGAAAAATCGGTCCCGAAAAAAGTTTGGGGCGAGAACGGGATTCTGGCATACCCAATCCCGAATCCCGAATGCCCACCCCTAAGAGTTTCATAGCTCAAATGGTAGAGGTAGAGTATCATCGGTTAAAGTTAAGGCCTTAACTTCGATATTACCGAGAAACATCATTCAATTTAAGAAACATCTTGAGAGTAGACATCCATCTAATCTAAACACCAGCATGGGGAAACAAATAAAAGCAATTTGTTCAAACTAAAGCAATTCCACAAACTTCAGGTTCGTCCCAAAACAGTTCAAACGATAAAGACTTATATACTAACATTTCATTAATAAAAGATCTGCAATTGAGCTCAATTCTGTGGCATCTACTAATAATGAGACGTAGCCTTACAATCAACCCTAACACTATCAGAAAACAATAGTTCCTTTGCCAAGGGATGCATCTTCCCAATCCTTACACAATCCCATTTTAGCTCAAGAACCGCAGCAAGTTGATCTTTGAGCAGCTTGGGCTGCCCCTGCTGCTTGGTCAGGTTGATTAATTCTTATACCTTGGGGCTAATTGGTCAAAAAACACATAAATCAGTTTCCATTTTGCAAACATATAATAAAACAAATATTCATTTGGTCACTAGTAGCATTTAATACCTCAGCCCTTGCGTCAGTTTCAGCAAGTCTTTGCTTTATGTCTCTAGCAATTGAGAAGAATACCTCCTCCACGTTCATGTTTGTCTTAGCACTCTGTTCAACATA
>JAOWBN010092043.1:0-19978 GCA_028565015.1 Pinguicula moranensis
GAGAGAGATTGGTCGAATTTATCTACCCGTAATGGGCACTCGAGATGGTGGAAGGATGTGTACTCCATTATCTGTGCATCATCTCGGTTTTTGGAGGGTGTGAAGCAAAGGGTAGTGAGTGGTGATCGGACTCGGTTTTGGGAGGATGATTGTCTGGATAGGGATTCTCTTGCAGGTGGGTTTCCTCATCTATATCCTTTGGCATGTGATCATCGGATTTTGATCTCGGTCAAATGGTTTCGAGAGGGGGAAGTTTGGCAATTAATATGGACCTGGCATAGACCACTATGACCCCATGCGGTGGTCTGTGTACTGGAGATCGAGATCATGATGATAGGTCATTCCTCGCAGCCTCGGGGCATGAATGGAGATGGATAAATGATCCCACCGGGATGTATCCTGTGAGATCGGATTATCGTGTGCAGCGTCTTTCATTGAGACCTATTTCTGCCCCACAACCTTTACTTGCCTCGATCTGGGGCAAGTGATCACCTTTTCAAGTTATGGCTTTTTGACGGCGTCTACTACAATCTCGATTTGCTACAGTAGATAACCTTGTTTACATAGCTGGTCATGTTCAGCAGATATGCGATTATGTAGTTTTTGTCAATGGGAGTTGGAAAGCACATCGCATGTATTTTTTTTAGCTTTATCATATGCATTATGGTCGGCGATATGTCACTGGATGGATTTTTCGTATAGTGGACATTCGGATCCCATGGAACATTTTGCAACACATATGGGCATGGCAATGAGGAGATGTGGTTGTGAGTTATGGAAAATAATATGGCACTGCATTACATGGAATATATGGATTGCGAGAAACGATGTTCGATTCTGTGATGGTACTTTTGATCGTGATAGAGTTGTTGAGAAGATCAAGGTTCAATCCTGGCATTGGTTCACTGCTTTTGAAAGGCAACTGGCGGGAGTGACGATTACTGATTGGATACGTCATCCAAAGCTCTGTGTTGCCAATTGTTTTCCTCCCTGATTTTATTTTCTAGGAGTGATTTAATCTTCTATAGGGAGTTTAAATCATGGCCTTAATTGTGTGCATTTTTAATATTGAAAATAAAATACTTAATTATCAAAAAATATATTACAAATATAAGAAAATATTTTTTTCTTAAAAAATGACAGAAACAAATTTTTTCTTTAAAAAATTCAAAAAAACAAAAAAACTCGGTTACGTCGTAGGTTTCAACCATATTTTAACCGTGTCGGAATCGTCATGAAACCGTCCAAAATTGGCCTGAACCAAAACTGTCAATCGATCCGGGGGGTTTCGGCAACCAAACCCCAACCGAAGGAAACTGGACTATTCAAAACCGGATATTCAAGGTTAGGTTAAGGTTTTTATTTTTAAAATTCGGCACTTAGCAAAAAAAACGGTGATTCGATAACCGAAAACCGAACCGCCCATGTCTAGTTGGTGTCTACAACACAACAAACCTTGAGTTGGAATCTCACAATTAGAAGACCTTTACGGCATAGAGAGGTAACCATTCTAGAAAAACTTAAAACAAATTCTAACACATTCAAATGTTTTGCAAGGACAACTAGATTCCTAGATTTGAGAGGACGACAATCCAAGCTTCTAAATGGTCACAGCAGGCTATGTTGCCCTACATGGAGAACTGAGAAGTCCACCAGCTGATGGCGATACACATGCACGGGCCTGGTGTAAACTGCCGCTAAAACTGATCCTGGCACTTACTACAAAATTGTATTCCCACGGTGGACAACCTGATGGCCTGGAATATCCACATCAATGCAGCAGCGCAATTGTGTGTATCATGTGAAGTTAACACTGAAAATGCATAGCATCTGTTCGTAGCTTGCTTGTTTGCTTTTGAACTCTGGACAGAGGTTTATGGGTGGTTTGCAATACTATAAAATAACCACATCACGTGCCACTTCAAGAATCATATGAGGTTAGCCACAAAAAAGAATGGAACCGAAGTTTGGAAAGCGGTTTGGCTAGCGACAATTTGGATGGAGTGCAACGCCATTCGCTTCGACGCAGAGACGAACATGGCTCAGGCGTAGAGTGGATCAAAATCAATGTGTGGTATTGGATGACAACCAATAACCTCCACCATCGGGACACAGCTATTGGCGATTGGATTTGGGAACCCCAACATTGCTGCAACATCACGCTAAGAATGCTAGATAGTCCGGATGCAATCGGTATATAATGTAAACCTGAAAAAACTCGTATAGTGGAATAGCTATATAGGGGAGATTATTGGTAATCTATAGGAAGGGTGCAACCATTCGGCTGTTGTACATTACGTTGACTTTGTTTTTACTTTAATACAATTTTTTTAGGATAATTGATATTGTATTAATGAATGGGCTTTGCAGCCATAAAGGTACAAAAATTCAGCAGCCCATCAATAAGGCTACTTGCACGGATTTGAAATAAGAAAATAGCTATTGATCAATCATCCTAATTAACTTATGCGGAAAATAACCGGACAACATAGTCCCGGGTACCGGATCCAATCAGAGATGGACAATCCTTTGTAATTCATTTTGTGTGCCACCAGCCAGCTCCACAGATTGTATTTAACCCAGTCCAAATTTGATCCAAAACCACACTCAGAATCAAATATGATAGAATTTCATTCCTCCACAAACACCAAATAACAGCGTGCCAAACCGATATCCAAACCAGTTGAACCACCAAGTAAACGTATGTGTGATTCATAATGCATAGGAATATCAGAGGAGCCCTTGTACTCCAACTCGAACCAAGCATAAACTGAATTCCATAATTCGACAACATTTGAGCAGGAGATGAAGAGATGAAAGATACTTTCACCTGCTGTAGCACACATCGCACAAAGCTATGCCATTTGTTCTATTTCTATACCGCGCTGAATCAGATTTTTAATGGCAGGGACCCTTGATTGCATAACGTACCAAGCAAACATTTGAATTCTTTTCGGAGTTGTTTTGCACTAGATTTTCCTAGGGGCCTCCTGGATAGATCTGTGACCTGACATACTAAACAACATCTGTAGGCAGATGACACCAAAAACCAACCAGAGGAATCCCCATACCATAGCCAATAATCTTTGCATTGATCAAAGTCTGGAACCCGAGAGAGTAGCCTCTGCAGATTTTGGAGAAGGTAAGCTTCTCTAGGTCGAAGCAAGCGTCTAAATGTCAACTGCCATGTGGGAGTTCCTTTGATTGAGGTGTACATCTCACTCACCTTGCGGTCCTTCTGAGTACTAAGATGGTATAGCCTTTCAAAGTTTAGAGCGAAGCAGCCCTCTACGGACCAATCATAGTGCCAAAATAGCACTTTATCTCCTATGTACAGAGCTAGTCGTACATTATTTTTGAACCAGTTTTCAGAGGCAATTCTCCACACATCCTACTTGTAGGGCAAGATAGCATTAGGTAAAGAAATGAGCCTCCGGTCACTAATCAAATCAGAGGCCTTGACTTGGATATGATTATATCCCTTATAATCTTGAATACTCTACCCTTAGACACCAGAGCCACTTCGAGAGAAGGGACACATTCATAGCAGCTAGACTTTTAATGCCTAGATCACCTAACTTCACATCCTGGCATAAATGTTTCCAGCTTATCCAGTGTATCAGCCGCCTATCAACTGATTTTTGCCATAGAAACTGACTCATCATCATTTTGATTGACTTAATGACGAGCTTTGGAGCCTTATATATAGAGAAATAATATATAGGCAGGCTGAATAAGAAAGATTTCAAGAGAGTGACTCTCCCTGCTATCAACAAAAATTTATTTTCCCACTTAGAGATCTTGCTTTTGATAACTTTGATGACTGTTACGTCTCGAATTATCCCCTAGGGGAAGATCTAAATACATAAATGGTAGAGAGGCAGATTGACATTGCATGTGTCTCGCAAACCTACCAAGCCTTTTCTCCGAAATATTTATACCGAATAAAGGGCTCTTTGCAAAATTGATCGACAGGCCAGACACCAACTCAAAGATTCTGAGCACAACCTTTCAGAGTAATAATATTATCCCACATCCCGACAGCGAATAACAACATGTCGTCCACATATTGAAGGTGAGAAATATTTGTCATGTCCACTTTAACTCTAGTTAATTTTCTTATCTCCACAGCTTTATTAAGTAACAAATGCAGCCCCTCCACAACTACTAAGAATAGTATAGAGGATAATGGATCCCCCTGCCTCAAACCTCTTTCGAGTTTGAACTCTCCCATGCTAGATCCATTTACAACCACTGCAGCATTAGTAGTAGAGATACACTCCTCAATCCAGTTGATCCAGATGTTGCAAAATCCCATCTTTTTTTAACATGAAAATCAGAAAATCCCAGTTCACTGAATGGAAGGCCTTCGTAAAATCCACCTTCAGTAGGACCATAGACTTTTTTGATTTTTTTATCGAGTGGATAGCTTCATTGGCGACCAGAATACCATCCAGGATGTTGCGACCTTTTAGAAAAGTTGTTTGATTAATAGAAATCAACTTTGCCAAAATTTTATATGCACTGGTCACTAGGGAGATGGGCCTAAAATGCTCAGTTTGCGCTGGATTCAAGATCTTAGGAGCCAAGGTAATAAATGTAAAATTTATTCCTTTACTCAATTGCCCGGATCTGTAAAAATCCTTCAAGAAAGCAGTGAATTATGTCTTCAGAGAGTCCTAGTGGCTTTGTATAAAGTTGAAGTTGTAGCCGTCGAGACCAAACTGTGGATCTAATCTCTTCTTCCGTGAATTCTAAAATAAGATAAGAATTTTCCTCATTAGACAACGAGGATATCGCCAGAATATGCATGAGAGGGCGCTGCCAATTCTAATAGGAGGTGCTGGCTCTTTTAAGCCAACAACATCCTCATTCCAAATACCTTCCACATTGAGACCTTGGATGGTGTTAACCCTTTGATTATTCATCACTTTGGAATGAAAATAATGTGTATTGTTATCGCATTCTCTTATCCAGGTCGATCTAGAATTTTGCAACATTTGTGACTCTTTGTTGTGCAGACAGTGTTGCAATAGATTCCAGGTTTCATGCCTCTGTGCATTTTCTACTTATGAGGGAGCAGACATTTCAATCATGTCGTCAATACAGCGTAGAGCAGTACGGATATCCTACAACTTCCTGTCAACTTTTCCGAAGACATTGTTATTCCAATCCTTCATAAAGAACCACAATTGTCACGATTTTTTGTGCAAAATATAGTTGTTGCAACCTGTAACAGAGATACCAAACCATTTGACTTTGACAAGGTTTGCAAAACCTGGTTCTTCCTCCCAACAATTTAAGGTTCTAAATACTTTAGGTCCCAAATTCAGCACTTGAGTTTTCAGGAGGATAGGTCGATGATCTGACATTGCTCGGTCCAAACCAATCTGGACATATTTTTAACCATGCATTAGACAGTAAAAACATGTCTAGTCTCGAGCAGCAGCCACCTCTCCTAGAGATGCAATTGTGTATCTTGATTTCATCATAAGTAGATCTATGAGTTCAGCATCTTGAATAAAATTGTTAAATTCAAGTGAGAGAGAGAATTACTCCGTCGTTCTTTTGGAGACCGGACTGCATTGAAATCGCAACCAATGCACCAACAACCATTTACGTCCCTTTCAACTAAAGAGTTTTTACATCCCCACGATCTTCGTTTTGATCTCAGGGAGCTTGAAGAATAAACATTGATGAAATTCACCATAGTGTCCTCCGCCCCCCCCCCCCCACAGTCCCTCCAATCCCAGGAAACCATCATCTGAACTCCTTAATTGGAAGCTCAAATTAATCCAAATACGTACGAACACACACGCCCCGATACCTCCAATCGAAATCATCATTGTACCAGAATTGCCAACATTCCCAGGGACTCAATGAGGATATCTTTGTTTCTTGGACAAAAATTAAGTACACTCTAAACTCCGAAATTAATCTACGCAATTCAGCTTTCTTCTTTGAGTACCGAGCCCATGCATATTATATGATATATATGCGCATTTAATGGACATACTTGTTTTTACAAAAATCAGATTTCTTCTTGTTGGAGAACAAAATATTTTCTCGAGCATTCATCTTTTCCAAATGGAACAAGATATCCGACCTTGAGGTTTGAGGGCATACGCCCAGGTCAATCGCCAGTCCGACAATTTTTTCCACTTCAGGTGAAGACAGGCAACCATCAACAGCCCGCGTGAGGGCCAGCATACTATTGTTTGAGATTCCTAAATTCTTTGAGTATGATCTTTGAGCCTAAGAGCTTAATCAAGAGCAAGACCCGAATTGGCAGAGGTTGCGATAATTTTCGCCACCAGGGAGTGAGTGGATCGCTCAATAAAGGGCATAAGTCCGAACAGATCAGAGTTCTGGGATCAAGAATCCGGATAATAAGCTTCTTGATTGTGTGACGTGGCCTGCTAGGACTGAGGTAGAAAATGGTGTTTAGATTCATTTACTTTATCTTGAGAAGTATTAGGTCGATTATTCAGATAAGAGTGCTGGCGGGCCCGGAGTGCAGTGAAACTTTCTTTAGATGGGCTCATTAAATTCCTCAAAAGAGCCATATCAGCACCTGAGGAAAGCGAGGGAGCATTAATATTGGGACCCGATATTTGAGGCATAATTGCCTGACAAATGCCATTGGATTTGTCACACAATTCTCCAGGAGGACTTGAGAGTATTATTATTCGAATTCGTCAATGCGGCGTTGGTGTCCCAACAGTGAGCCATTGAGGGTCCATACAAATGAGTGAGTGGCGCCAAAGTAATGGTGTCTTCTAGTACATAGGGAGTCGAGTCTTGATTGTCGTGCACGGGTGAATTCGCCAAACTATTCACTTCGGGAAGCACAGACTGAACATGTGCTTTTATTGCCATCTTTTCAGTATCTGAATGGTCTCCGGTACCGGAACTAGCTTCCTCCTTCCCCAACGAATTTGGGATCTCACCTCTTGAGAACTGTCATTGATCTTCCATACTTTTCTGGGTCCACTCATGGATTGATAGATTTTTTGTTGTTCTTCCACAATGTGGATTTGGAACTTCTCGTTCTCGGTTCTCACTTCAATCGACTGAAATATAGGTAATGTGGAGTTGGTAAGCATATGCACTCTACCATACTGCATCTCTTGTAGCTTCAATATTTTTTCATCCACAGCGATAAGCTCCCCCAGTCTTGAAGCCATTTCAACAAAGAAGGCCTCATACCAGCAGTGCAGGGGGTTCCCCTGATTTGGATCCTGACCAGTCGAGCTAATTTCCCATTCACCAACCTCCACGGATTCAGAGAATGCAGACATAGCTTCGCAGATGTAGAGAGATCTGATAGAAGAAGGGCTTGATCGACAAAAGAATGCAATTTTAGTAGCACCTCATCCCCTTCCAAACGAACCACTGACTCATTCCTATATCCCACCTCTTGAAGAATATTATTCAGACTAGCCACATCCAAGAGAGGGGCAGGAATCCCTATCAAGCAATTTAGGAGTCGCTGTAAAGCAGCAGGGTCTGGTTTGAATATAATAGGGGATGTGTCTTCTGAATCCTTAGTCACATCTTGATTTCTCCGATCCTCCTGCAAGCAGTCGTTTTGCAGGGTATCGCTATCAGTGAGAACAATAGAGGTACTATCTCAAGGATTCCTAGCGACACTGACTTTTAACTTGAACGATCAATCCAAATGCCATTTAATTTCTCTAACAGTGAATGCTCAACCCAATTCGTAATGAAACAAACAAAGCCAAATCTACTATTCGGCTTTGTGATTTTCTTGGGAAGATGCACATCACTTACTTGGCCAAATGTGGAGAATACTTGCCACATCTCATCGCGCTTCCAAGATGGTGGGAAATTTGAGAAATAGAATGAGAGGGAATCGGCTCTGACCCTCTTTACATATGCCGGCAAAGGCTTCCTAGCAGCGGCGACAGGATCTGAGTTTTGTTTGTTGCCCCGATTTCTGACCTCAGTCCACTCATTCTTAACCACGGGTACTGCTGCTGAATTCGAAAGGTTGTCGGAAGGGATCACAGGCATACCAGGGGGAGAATCAAGGAAGAAGCCATTGTCAAGAAGATCTCCAGTGAATAGAGAGAAGGCGAAGAAAAATTCCTAGAGAGAGAAACATTGTCGACAAAAATAATAAAGTAGTTGGACTCTTACTTTAGGGCATGTTTTATACCCATAGTAATTTTCTCCTTTTGCTTCTCCTTTTACTTCTCCTTTTGATTATACTTCTCCTTTTAATTTTTTATTTCAAGTGTTAGATAAAACTATAAAAAAAAAATTGAAAAAGTTATTAAAACAGTGTTTGAAATCAAAATCTGCAAGTTGATTAAATAGTGTTTGTAGTTAAATTTGGTAAGATAACTTGAATTTATTTACGAAATTGCCATGAGAAGTAGAAGTAGAAAAAATAGTCTTGTACCTACTTCTCAAAAAGGAATTTTGACTGGAAAAAAAAAAGAAGGAGAAGGAGAAGTGGAGTTTTAAAACACAATTTTTGAAATAATTTGAAAAAAAATAGAATGAAAAAATAATATAAAAAAAAGTGGTACAAAACAGGCTCTTAATACAATTATTTAGCAATAAAAAAAATGCAGCAAACCATCCTCGTGTTCGATAAGGCATAAAAGTGTACAAGGGGCGGGTCACATTTTCGGTAAGGAACGGTGGTCCCCTCTAGAAAACTTTTTTTTTAAAATTTTTGACAAAAATAACACTTTTATTAACGATATCTTAGTCTTCAGGATTCAAATATTGGCTCAACCCCTACTTGAATCTCAGTCTTTTGACATAAGATGTACATTTATTAGCTCAATATTTTTTTTAGGTAAGTAGTTCCATTGATAACTAAAAAGAAGGTAACATATTTACAACTAATTACCCAGGCATAATGCTCTCGGCTCCCGGTTGGACTCCCACCAATTTATATAGAAATTTATTAGCTCAATCTTGCTTCTTTCATATGGTACAACACTTTATTCTCTTTTCTTTATGACACCAACCCTCTCTTATTAATTCTCACATGGAATCCAAGTCTCTTCCTCTAGAATTGTGCTCCCTTAAGCACTTCAACAATGTCTACATGTTCAAAATGTGGTTATTATTGGAAAAATGGAGATTTTTCTATATCAAGACACGGTAGAGGAAAAAAGTTAAATATTATCAAACCTATTCCTAGGATTACAAGGGAAGATTGATGTAGTGGTCAGGGCGATTTATGGGCCCTAATTTTTTTTTGGTATGCGGTTTAACATTCATTCAAATAATACCCTTTAATAAAAGTTTTTATTTTTGGAAAGAAAAAAAAGAGTTCAAAAATGTGGCTTCAAATTGCCGAATTGTGGCTGTGATTTTTTATTTTTTAATTTCATTACCAAATAGTCACTGAATATTCATTTTAGTGTGGTTCGAAATTGCAATTCATAAGAGAGAGAGGGATGGTGCCATCAAGTGAGAACATATCTATTCCAATCAAGGATATTTCAAAATTTACCCACATTATGTGAAGATAAATGTAGAAAAATGAGGGGTAAAATTGGATATTCAATATCAATACGTGCAGGCGAAGCTGGATGGGAAGAGGGGTGGGCCGCACTCACCAAAATTTCAAAATAAATTATTATTATGTTCAATGAACTTGTAATAAAAATAAAATAAAATAAAATATCATTATTTTAATATTTTCGAACTCCATAAAAAAAAATTGCACTTCTACGCCTCTACAAATTATCTTGCTCCGCTCCTTAATACATGGTCTGGAACTTGGATCAATTTCATGCCCAAATCTAAATCATAATGTTTAAAAAAGTCATTTTTGCCATTATATATTAGTCTAAATTTGTGCTCGACATCTATTATCTATTATCTGTATATGCATACTCTAAACCACCCGCACAAAGTGATGAAGAAAGACACTAGGAATTTATTACCATCGCTTCCAAGTAGCAAGCGTTATAAATGTTCCAATCTCGTCCGACCACCAACAAGTTACAAGACAGAACACTGAAATATTAACAGACAAAAGTATTTGTTAATTACCGATTATCAACAAACTCACACAATCTCCAAACCAAAATGTTCAAATATGGATGAATGACAAAACCCCATAAATGGGTAGTTAGGGATTAGGGTAGATCCATCAAACCCTAGGGCACCCACCCCACAATTACAAGAAAAAACAACAAACAAATAATGAAGTATTTTTAATAGGAAAGGTCATGTCAAGACAGTAGACAACTCGCTCTCAAATCTCTGCACTCTGCAATCTGTGGGATAGTACTAGTGATTATACTTTTACTACAACTGCCAACCCAATAATTCACTTTCGAAAAACACAAGCCCTACTATACTACCCTTTCTTCACATACGATACGCACACCAACTGTTTGTATAAATTTCAAAATGAGAACACACCAGAATTTCGTTGTGGACTGTGGTATATAAATTTTCCCACTCTGCTTTTACATTTCTTTTTTAGGGTTTTTTTTTCCCTTCCCTCTCCCTCTCTGGTTTTTTCCCCGTTTCCATAGCCTCTGGTGTTGGGGGGATTTCCTCCGCCATCATCTCTTCCTCAAAAACACGCACTGAAAAATCTCTCTCTCTTCCTTGTCTTCCGCAACAGCACCATCTTTATATGCACACATTTTTATCATCTGTGAGAAACGATATCGTCCCCCACCCACCCCCACCCACCACACACACACACGAAGAACGGGTCATCTTTGAAAAAGAACAGCAATTTCTCACTGGATAAAAAAGATGCCACCATCATTATAAGCACCCAGATAAAAGGCAAAACTCAAAACACTCTTAACATCTCTCTCTCTCTTTTGATCTATCTCTGTGTGTCAGCTGTTGTTGCAGAGGAAGAAGGAAAATAGAAAAGGAAAAAAAAAAAAAGAGGGGGTGAAGAAAAACATCGAAGCTTTGTTTGTTGGATCTGCACGGGGGCCGAAGAAGAAAAAAGGGGCAAGGGGAAAAAAGTTTTCTTGAAGCATTTGACTTCAGAAATCGAGGCACTTCAAGTTCAACAATTTCTTTTTTTCTTCCTCTTTTTCGAAAGGAGGAGAAGGGAATTTACAGGAGGATAAACAGACCTTTCATTCTCTTTCAGGTACATGCTGGCTGGGCTGACCCAATTTTTCATTCTTTTTTTTTAACTAACTCTTCTTATTTTCTTCTTGTTGTTATCCCCCAACCGCCAAATACACTCACACATGTTTTTGTGTGTGGTAATAGTCATGTAGAGAGATTGATCCGCAGGAACGATCTAGGTTCAGTGTTCCATACCCTAAAGCAACAATTTGTATAGAACTGGCTATCTTATCCCATTTCATAGGTAAATGAAACTAATCAATTGTATTACGTACATTTTTTGGGGTGGTGTTTTTATATTGTTTTCTTCAGCAAGATCTGCTGAGGTAGAGTAGAGTCTACTAGCGTAATAATTTAAGGTCAACCCTAAAAAATACTAAAAAGGGTCTAAGAATGAAGAAGAAAACAAACAACTCTCCCTTTCACGAGATCCAATTCCCAAATCTTCCTTTTTTCACACCTATACAGAAAGAAAGGAAGACTGCAAAATTAGGGTTTCTTTCTCTTTTGCAGATTTAGAATACTCTTGAGATGTGAATAAAGTTCAGGAGGTTTGTATGATTTCAAATCTTTCATTTCAATCAGCAAAATGAATTTATTATTTTTTTGAATATATATTTTATTTAATTATCGGCATTATTTAGGTAAATGTTAAACCGGTTACAAGAAACTGAAGGCTAAATATTTTTTCAAAGAACCCCTAACTTTGGACCTGATTTAGACGGCCTTGTTTAAATGGAATTAATTTATGGGGATATTTTGTTTTAGTTTAAGGCTGTCAAATGATTTGATTGTTTAATTTTGATGTGTCTTTATTGGCGACTTGTTGGCAATCATCCTCTCAAATACAACAGACATTTAATTTCTCATCTTCTCCACATTTATTCATTCTACAAAATTAGTACCATTTGTTGAATTTTTTTGGTTCCTCTTCTCTTTTCGAAGTACCCATGGCTTCCTCCTCCACATCTCCCTGCGCCGCCTGCAAGTTCCTCCGCCGTAAATGCCTGCCGGAATGCGTGTTCGCGCCGTACTTCCCGCCGGACCAGCCGCAGAAGTTCGCCAACGTTCACAAGGTCTTCGGCGCAAGCAACGTCACAAAGCTCCTCAATGAACTCCAGCCTCACCAGCGTGAGGACGCCGTCAACTCCCTGGCGTACGAGGCCGATATGCGGCTCCGCGATCCGGTCTACGGCTGCGTCGGCGTGATCTCCCTCCTCCAGCACCAGCTCCGACAGCTGCAAATGGACCTCAGCTGCGCGAAATCGGAGCTATCGAAGTACCAGAGCCTGGGTATCTCCGGCCACGGATTCATCGCCGCCGCCGCCGCGCACCACCACATTTCCGGCGGAGGAAGGGAACACCACCACCACTTCCACCACCAGCTGTTTCCGGTGAACCAGCAGGGGGTGATCAGGGCGTTTGATCATGGAGGGAATGGATATGATGCGGGAGGGTTTCTGATCGGGCAGCTGGGGGGGTTTCAGCCGGCGAGGACGGCGGGAGCTGATGGGCGGCGGACGCCCGTGGAACCATCTTAGGGTTTGGCGATTATAAGTAAGAAAAGAAAATAGTACTGAAAAAAGTTGTGAACAATTTTCTGGTGTTAATTTTGTTTGTTGCTATTCTGATACTCGTGTTATCGTATCTTATTATATAACTTACATAAGATTAATTTGCCATTTAATTTAATTCGATGATGTAGAATTTCTAGACCCCACGTTACTTGAATAATATTGTCCGCTCTGGGACGAAGCCCTCACGGTTTTGTTCCTGGGAATATATATATTGACGTATATTGACAGATGATCTTAGGAGATCTTTAATTGAAGTTATAAATTTAAGCTAAAATTAAGTAGCATGACATAATCTCACTCTTGAGAATTTCTGAGATTCTTTTTATTAGTGTAAATATCATCATTAGCAACATTACTGATAACGAAATCTGCTTCTTCTTCTTTTTTTCTATATTTCAGTATTCGGTATCAGTATCGATACCGATATATCAATATCGAAAATTGTTGGTATGATATCGGTTTTTATCGATTCGGTATCGGTAAAAAATAATATTTTTCTTTTTTTTACACTAAACGACGTCGTTTGTTATTTTTTAAATTGATAAATAACATTTAAAAAAATTGGTTATAAAAAAGGATTTCAGTATTATCAATATCGAATAAAAATACCGATTTTTTTTTGTATTTCGATATTCGATATCAAAATACTAATACCAAACATTTTCGGTACAACATCGGTATCACATCGTTTATCATTGTCTATACTTAGGGCTTGTATTGTACCACTAATTTTTAGATTATTTTTTTCGTTCTCCTTTTTTTCAGATTATTTCAAAAACAGTATTTTAAAACTTCACTTCTAATTCTACTTCTATTTTTACTTTCTTCTTTTTTTCCAGTCAAAACTCGTTTTTTCAGAAGTAGGTAGAATGCTACTTTTTTTCTACTTCTATTTTTAATGTCAATTTCATAAATAAATTAAAGTTATCTTACCAAATTTAACTACGAATATGATTTAATCATCTTACAAAATTTTATTGCAAATACTATTTCAATAATTTTTTTAATTTTTTTTTTATAGTTTTACCAATCACTACAAAATTAAAAGAAAATGAAGAATCAAAAAAAGAAAATAACTATAAATACAAAACATACAGTTAAACACTCTCCACCAGATATAATGATTGGAGGGAGGAGCGTTTTACCAATTGAATCTCACTTCGTTCCAATACTTAAGGCACTCTTATAATTACAAAGTTATGGATAGTTAAAGCATTGGATACTCTCGTTTTATTCTATTTTGACACTTCAATCAAGATATATAAATATTTTCCTTTAAATTTGGAGCTAGATAGCGTAGAATTTTTATACAAAATTTATTCAATTTCATTGTAACACGCATATATTATTATATGGATACAAGTATCAATAATGATTGTATTCAGATAAATAAATATTTTTCTGCAAAACCTCTGCACCCAATGAAAGACGATTCATTAATAATTCAACCTTCCAAGATTTGTCTTGAAGCTGTTAGGAAAGTAATGGCGCATTATTGAGGAATCCTAACAACTAGACAATAAAATCACTTCATAATTAATTAATGCTCTCCTCCATTTATTGAAATGTGGGCATAATTCAATTTATTGCAGACTTTTATTTTATATATCAGAGAAATACAAATAAAAAGTATATATTGATCTTTTTTAGTGTAAAATCATGGTTCCACATAAACAAATTCGTTGTAAGTCGAAATTTGTAATGTGCATCAACCCTCCTAATATTGGAAGAGCGCAGAGTACAATTTGGAAATTTCGGCTACGCTGAAATTTTGTATAGAATTTGGGTTGGTAACAATTTTGTTGGGCACCGACTTCTCCCGAGAAATCGTTGGATTAGATGAAAAAAAATGGAACCACCGTTTCTATTAGGAGTGGGTAGCGGATCGGGCGAAACCGAAACAGCCCGTTCCGCATTCCTCCTGCGAAGGATGCGGAACCAAAACATTGGTTCCGCAGCCGCCGCTCCGCGAAATTTCGCGGGCTAATGCGGAATCTGTGAATTCCGCATAATTTTGCGGGCGGGCGAATGCAAAATACGCGGATTCCACGTAATTTCGCGGGCGGAGCGGTTGTGGAATCCGTAGATTCCACGTGAATACATGCCTATAAAAAAAATAATAATAAACAAATAAAAATCGCGGGCGGGCGGGCGGATGCGGATGCGGAATCCCGCGGAATCCGTCTGTATATATTTTGTATTTAAATAAAAATAAATTAATGCGAGCGAATGCGGATTCCGCAAAGCAAAAAATCTTATTTCTGCATTCCGACTACATAAAATTGCGGAACACGGTTTTTCATCCGCATCCGCCTCGCATTCCGCGCGAACGTGGGCTTGGCGGGTGGGCACGGAACCGAATCCGTTGCCCAGGCCTAGTTTCTATCTGTAGTCAACAAAGAACAATATTCTTTTAAGGGGATGGTTATATTAACTCTTAAGTTTACACCTAAATTTACACTAAATCCTTAAAAGTCTACGTTTAGGGTCCGTAGGGTTTAGAATTTGAGGTTTAGGATTTAGATTTTCAGATTTTTAGGTCTTAGGATTTAAGTTTTTGGATTTAAGACTTAAGGTTTAGGGTTTTTTACGATTTATAACCCTAGACCCTAAAACTTAAAAACCATAAATCCTAAAACTCATAAATCTTAAAAAAAAAATCATAAACCCTTAGTCCTAAATCCAAAAATTTAAATCCTAAGATCTAAAAATCTAAAAGTCTAAATCCTAAACCCTAAACCCTGTGGACCCTATAACTTTTAAGGATTTAGTGTAAACTTAGGTATAAACTTAACCCGCCGATCTCTCAACCCTAGCTACAGTACTTACCTATCTCACCTGCTGATCTCGTCGGCTGCGGATGGCCGAAACGGCCGCGGCGTGGCCACCGCTGACGGCGGCCGGCACAAACACGAAACCACCAGATAAACCCATCAAAACGTTCGCTTCGATCTTGGCTTCCAAACAAGGCAAAACGGAGGAATCGTTTCCGCCGAAGACGCCGTGGCTATGGAAGGGTGAACCAGCCGTCTCCTTCTCAGATGAGGAGATGGAAAGCTTGAACAAGCCTTTCAAACTGGCTCTAATCGGTAAGTTCTCGCACGGTAGGCCTTTACTGAACGAAATCCGAAGAGTATTTACTGCTTTAGGATTAAAATCGGAGTTTACCGTGGGATTACTTGATCAGAAACATATATTACTGAGATTTGATAATGAAGAGGACAGAAATCGAATTTGGCTTCGAGAACAGTGGTCGATCAAGGGATGTCCGATGCGGGTGTTCCGTTGGACGCCAGATTTTAGACAGAATACTGAGTCTAACATAGCACCTGTCTGGATAAATTTACCCAATCTGCCGGTGCAGTTTTTCCGGCGCGATAGTGCGTGTTCCATAGCCTCGGCAATCGGCAAACCTATAATGATGGATCAAGCCACTGCTCAGCTCAATCGACCGAGTCAAGCTAGGATATGTGTGGAATTGGACTTGATCAAGGAACCCCCTAAAAGAGTCTGGATCATGGCCGGATCAGAGGGGTTTTGGCAGCGGATTGAATACGAGAACATTCCACAATACTGCGTACATTGTCTCAAACAAGGGCATCTGAAACAGAATTGTAAAGTGCTTAACCCGGACCTGTTACACAGAAAAGAGGCCACTGCAAGAGCTGAACCGAATAGAAATACCAGCAAAGGAAAAATGACACAGGTATACCAACAGGTTACGAAGCTGCCAATTGCATTAGAGGGCACAAGCAGAGTAGGCAGCGGTAAAGCAAAGACAGAGGTGGCTGCCCTCCCAACTAACAAAGCTACCCCGGCAGCAGGTATGATTGCTGAGACACAACTCATTGCTGATAATATTAAACCTGCTGATAATGCTAATAAGTCCTCTGAAAATGTGAATAAGCTTGCTCAAAAGGTAGGAAACTTAGATACTGGAAAAGAACTAAAAGTTAAAACTGTTAACCATGAAGCAGCCAGTAGCAGGAATGAAGAGAAGAATAGGAGCACTGAAAATGTTAGCACTCACATGGAACAAATTAGTAAACTAGTTAACAAGTACCATAATAACCCTTCGCAAATGAATGTAGCGAAAACTGAACTAGCAGGTGGAAAACACTATACTACTGAAACTGCAGACGAAACAACTAAAATGGCTCAACTAGAGGAATTAGAAGATCTTGTACACACGGATGAATCACTTTATCTGATGAGTAAGAATACTGATCATGTAGACAACTTGACAAATCTTGAAGAAACTGCTAATGCTGCTAATGCTGATATTATTGTCACTGCCTCAAGTCCTTTGGTTGAAACTGCTATACAGTATGCTGAAACTGTTTTACAAGTTGTGGTACCTGATTTAAGTCCTGCTGATCATATTTTAAAGCATGATGTTCAAGGCCCTCTGGCTGTGGTCGAATCTGAGATGAACTCACTTGCTAAAATCATTGAACATGCTGACACATGCGCTGCTGATGAGGCAGAAACTAGTACCAACCTACAGGAATTAGCAGACAGCATAACACAAGCTGCTGTTAATTCGAAACAATCAAAAGAAGATACACACAATACAGTCTCAAATCCCCCTGAGACAGAAACCATAAAAATTAAATCAATATCAATCCAACTTCCATCAATTTCCACCACAAACAATGAGATCACTGAATCACAATACTCCCAGATACAAACACAAAATTCTCAAATAGAAGAATTAAAAATAAGTGCAGCAGGTATTTATAAAGCTAACAACTCTAAATTCTGGCAAACAGAGAACGAAAGTAGCTGCTCAGAAGATGAAAGTGAACACTCAGACACCAATGTAGAGGAAGATCCGAAACAAACAAACAAAATGGAAAATGTAAAGCTTAGAGAAAATTCTCTAAACACACAGGATAACAAAAGCACTAAACAATACATCACAAGATCCAAATCCACCAAACAAAGATGAGTAAATCAATGTTCTGGAATGCCAGAGGGATTGGTAACGCAGCAACAGTTAAAAGAATAAAGAACCTGATTAAACTCCATAATCTGGAATTTATTGTTATATTAGAACCTAAAATAGATTCTCAAAAACTCTATTTTATCCAAAACAAATTTAAAATGCATGGGGGATTAACAAACCATTCAAACAGCATATGGATGCTCTGGAAAGAGCACTTGAGCTGTACACTCTTCTTAGACTCCGACCAGCTTCTAGTAGTTGATGTATCTAATCGGAAAACTAATCAAAGATGTTATGTAGGGGGGGTTCACGCCAAGTGCAACAGAAATGAAAGAATGTTACTGTGGGCTGAAATTGAAATGTTAAGTACAACGGTGTCCGAGCCTCTCCTATTAGGAGGAGACTTTAATGTGGCTCTAAACCAAACGGAAAAATTAGGTGGGCGGCCCCTACAACTAGGGTCTGCTGCCGACTTCACAAAAACTATAGAAAATTGCAAACTTACTGATGTAGGTTTCAAAGGTAGTCGGTTTACATGGTGCAACAATAGAGCGGGGCAGGCCAGAATATATAAAAGATTAGACAGGGTTCTGATATCAGAAGCATGGCTTCTGCAGGCCTCAAAAGTAGAAGTAACGCACCTGCATAGAGGGTTATCTGATCATGCTCCCCTACTTCTTGAATTAACTACAGTTGAACCCAAACAACCTACTAGATTCCAATTTCAACAATTTTGGATTACTCATACCGAGTTTGTTTCAACAGTCAAAAATTCTTGGGAGGGGCCAACAGATTCAAATAATGCACTAGTTTCATTTGGACTAAAACTAAAAAGACTACGGAATACACTTCGTCACTGGAATACAACAGTATATGGCAACATCCAAGAGAATATAAAGATATCAGAAAAGAGCATGCTGCAACTTCAGCAAAATTATGAAATATCAGGGTCTGATCCAGATAGAACTGCCTGGCAACTTTCACAGGCAGTCCTGAGGAAAAATCTTCTTGCTGAAGAAATGTTATGGCGCCAAAAATCCAGAATTAAATGGCTCAAGGAAGGGGACAAAAATACCTCATTTTTCCACCGAACAGTAAAAACCAGAAGGCTTAGATCCTATGCCTCCACCCTTAAGAATAATGAAAATGAAACAGTGGAGAGAAAAGATATTCCTGAGTTATTTATTGATTATTTCAAAAAACAGTTGAATGGTGATAACATAATTAGCAAACCACATCTAATTGATAAAATCCCCTTAATTATCTCAGAACAAATCAATCAAAATCTGGTGCGATGGCCTGATCTCGAAGAGATCAAAGAAATAATTTTCTCAATGGATAGTGACAGTGCCCCTGGTCCGGATGGGTTCACAGGACATTTTTATAAATCCTGCTGGGATATAATCAAAACAGACACACAAGCTGCCGTACACACCTTTTTCTCGGGAAAAACCCTCCCCAGCTCCATCACCAGCACTTTAATCTGTCTAGTCCCCAAAGTAGATAATCCTGAAACTTGTTCAGATTTCAGACCAATCTCATTATGTAACTTCATAGGAAAAATTATAAGTAAGATAATCTCATCAAGATTGATCAAAATTCTCCCCCTAATAATCTCACCTCAACAAAGTGGATTCGTTAAAGGGCGGGCAATAACAGATAATATCTTACTAGCACAAGAAATGCTGCATTTTTTAAACAAAAAGCAGGAAGGATACAATATTGCAATAAAACTGGACATGGCCAAAGCTTTCGACAGAATCTCATGGTTCCACATTATTAAAACGTTGCGTGCATTTGGATTCTCGGAAATTTTCATAGATATGATCTGGAGATCTATCTCCTCTTGTTGTTTCTCTGTCCTGATCAATGGAACGATCCATGGATATTTCCCTTCTACTAGAGGACTGAGACAAGGGGATCCACTTTCCCCTGCTCTTTTCATCATTGCATCAGAGGTTCTCAGTAGAAACCTTAACCATCTAATTCTTGATCAGCCGAACCTGCAATACAGGGTTCCTGCAGGATGTATGGGGTTATCTCACCTTGCCTATGCAGATGATATTATCATCTTCACCAGAGGCACCAAAAAAGCCCTCTCAGCAACTCTCAAAATTATCACAGATTATGAACTATGCTCGGGGCAGAAGGTAAACAAATCAAAAAGTAGCTTCATAATCTCAGACAAAGCTCCAAGCTCCAAAATTCAAACCATAATTAACTGTATTGGAATCCCTAGAAGCCCCCTACCAATCACATACCTAGGCTGCCCCCTTTACACGGGAAGGAAAAGAACAATGTTATTCAATAACCTAATACAAAAGATTGAAATGAAATTAGAGGGATGGAGAGG
>JAOWBN010092154.1:0-19970 GCA_028565015.1 Pinguicula moranensis
ATATACATAAAATATTTGTTGAAAGCCCACCAACAACAAGTTGGGTATTGAAGGCCTGTGTGGGTCTCCAGTGTAACAGCCACCACATATCTCAACTTCATAAGCACAAGAAACGTACGCGGATACGAACAAGATAACATGCATAGAAAGAATGGGACCGACGCCTTTTCGAATAGAGTTCAAAAAATGGACAAGACAGACGACAGTGCATCTTTATTCCATTGCAGTATTTTATTTTTAATTTTTTTTCCTTGTACTCTTGTTATTCGAGAAACCTTTGCCGTTGAGGATTGAGAAACGAGGATCAGTTGATTCCTTTAATTGATAGCTTGTATTATTATAGTGCAGTAAACCTTAATCAATTCCTTGCTAGAAAAAATGATCTACAGATTATATAAAAAGCACCAAAATGCTTAAAACATTTGTATACAATTATAAGTGGTTTGAAAAGGTTGTAGAATTGTCACCATCACAATTCACAATAATGTGCGAATCGAACGTTTGGGAGCAACCGTACGTTTGATGAAATCTTGTTCGCCCATCATCCTGAAGCCGTGTGACCCTTAGATCTCCCAGATTTTTGGCATCCGCACGCGCCTTTTTTCCGGGCGTCCCCACTTCTTTGTGACTGTGTACTGTGTACTGTGTACCTGCTAAGCGGCACGAAGTTTAGCGCACGAATCGCGCAAAATGACAGAAATGCCCTCGTGTTAAACACTGGCACAGAGTTCAACATAAGGGCATTTTGGTCATTTTGTGCGTTTTGTGTTGCACACGCGCGAGAAATTCGTGCGATATATCATTTCTCCGAAGCGGCCGACAACGGCTTATCAAAATCGGTCTTTGATGGGGTACACGCGGCGGATTCCCGTTGGAAAAAGGGGGAGGGGATAGATTCCTTGATTCTATGGGGGTTCAGAGGGGTGCTTTTTTAATTCAACCTAATTCAAAACACATGGAAGTCAGGGCTCGATACATGATTGCAAAAGAAGTTAGGCAATCAGCGGATGCGGGTGACTCGGCCCATTTTTTCTATCATGAATGGGTCTGTCACGTTGATTCGTCCATTTGTCGAATGCGTAATTCGCTGAGTTCGCCCGTGTGTAAAATGGGTTATGCCAGTCCAACACAGTAAAAATTAGGGTTATCTCCTAACAGATGGGGTACACATGGCCCAGTCGGAATTTTTGTTTCATATTTTATCATTATTCTTACTTATTTAAAAACAAATAATAATTTGAGATATTTTTAATATATAGTATTTTTACCATAAAAAATAAAAATATATAATAATTGCAAAGGATTAAAAATTCGTTGGGCTTAAAAATTCAATCTAGTCTGGCCCGTCAATAAAAATGGATTAGCCTAGCCCCGTATTTTAACGAGCTAGATTAACTAATTCCTGTATTTTTAAGGGGCAAATGGGTTGGGCCCGTTTAGCCCAACCCGTGTGCCTACCTCTAATTGAAAATATAAATTATATTTAGATTAATATAATGCGAACCCAAGTATTTAAGTATTGAGTAACTTACTCTGAACATTTTAAAAAAAAAAAAAAAGGGCAAACCTCATGGCCTCACCAGATGGTATTACATGCGTGCATCATCATTTGGGACTTCAAATTTGAAGTTAAAAAATCAAGTTATCTTCTAAGGGTCTATTGCCTAATTTTTAAAGCAAATGACTAGATTGTACTGATGGGACCAAGGAAATACGAGAGTTTAGGACTTATATCTTCCTTAATTCATACCATACAACTCCCAAAAAAAAAGGAAAATACAATAGTTGGTCTGTGGTGAATGAGCGTAAGCACGTACCCAAATAATACAAAGATCTAAACCAAATTTAATCTCCGAGAATGACTTTATTTTCTTATTTACAAAGATATATTAGTATTTTCATCACAAAGAAGCCAATGAGTCGAGTCTGAAAATTTCACATTTGGCACTTGGTTAGGATTGTAGAAATGACTAAAATCTTTTGATCATACTTTCGCAGGTCATTCTCGTTAATAGCAGAGGATGTAACTTTTATACACATTATGTGAGTTAATAGTCATTTATCCTTGTACTTTGACTATCATACAATTTATTCATGTATACTTACAAATGAGCAACATACCCCTCGCACTTTTGGAAAAAAACTCATTGCCCCTTGCGCATTTTTAAGCTAATTATTTTACAAAAATTATAACTTTGTCCTTGGAGATTTTAGTTACGGATGTTCTCTATTTTTTCTCACACATATGCACAACATGCATACATATAACTACTCAAATCTTCCATGTATCTTGATGTCAATGTGTGTGGATGTTGAAAATTCAATATTTGTTTAATGTTTGATTTTGTAGGTTTTTCGAAATTTTATCACATTTTTGCATGATATGGGAGGGGAAAAAAACTGATAGAAGGCTCCTCCAATAAAGCTGATTTACGACAAGGACCAATAAGTCCCAAGAGCACATCGAGGACCATATTAATGAACCTTCCGCACCCTTCCATATTTTAGCATAATTACATCACATGCCATTCGTTATTTAGCATCCACACTTTCAAAATCTAACACACACACACACGGTATTAGGCTTTCTCTTTTGCCACGACGAATGCAGAGCACTACAACCACTCTTCACTATCTATCCAATTATTCATGTACGCCAGTCATGCAACGATGGATAACCTTTCGTACCTTATGTTGTTTCCGCATAGATCCTTGATTTCATTTTTCCCGATCTATTTCCACAATTCTAACCATTCGCCGGTCATGCTATGATCATTTTTTCCTTGTATCATCAATCCCTGCCATATATGCCCCTACACTTTCATGTGTGACCTTGTTTATTTTGTATCGTTTGTATCTTTGATTTTAGGCTTTGTCTCTTGTTTACTCTCATTCTTTTTGTTTAATGGTCTTTGATTCTATGGATTTCATTTTAGGGTTTTATGTCTTTTGGGGTTTTAGGGTTCCAATTTTAGGGATTTAGAATTTAGAGGTTTCTATTTTAGGAATTTGAGGTTTTAGGAATTTGGATTTAGGGATTTCAATTTTAGAGATTTTAATTTTAGGGATTTCTAATTTCGATTTTAGGGTAAAACAATGGATTGTGGTTGTGAATTACTTTTTATACTTCAATTTTAGGGTATTTTTTTGTTATGTTAGTATTGCATTTTTCTCATAATGTTCTTTGCTGAACAAGTTGTTTAATATGGAAGAGTTACATGAGACAATTTTTGGGGAGAGCAGTGAGGATGAGCAACTTGTTGATTCACCAACCAAAAAAATAGTGCAAACTGCAAAGGCAAGGGGAAGCGCAAGTCCCCTACTCGTGCCAATAGGAGGTGGTCACCGAGTAAGAAGATTGGGTCCCTTAGCCAAAAGAAGGGGTTACTAGTCAAGCCGAAGGATATTTACTTAACAAAAGAGGAGGAGAGGGAATGATTATTGCCACATATGAGCTAATATTGCAAGGATTCAAGGTGGGCAAAGGCTAGAAGGAAGGAATCTTCAATGAGTGTGCATCGAGGATTCATCAGGTGGTGAAGAGCAACACAATTAAGGGCATTCCAAGTGTGGGGAACAAGCTCCTAGTGTGGAAGAGAGAATATGGTTGGGTCTCTTAGTTTCTCAATAGGAGTGGTGTGTCATTTGATCATACAAGTGCATTGTGGTGGTTGAGGATGGAGGCGACTTTTAGAAAAGCTTGGTGAAGGTAATAGGGTACGTATTGTTTGGTTTATGGGTAATATGTGATTAGTTCCAACAACAATATGTATTATTCCTTTTTTGCGGTCCAATATGAGTTATAAGTTTGTTCGCAGGAAACCCTGGCCTTATTATGCTAACTGGAAAGACCGACCTATAGGACATGATGCTTGGGATTTTGAATTTGCTAAGGAGTTGCTTGATGAAGTTGATCAGTATGAGGAGTCAGATTGCAAGGGCGATGGCGATGGTGGTGTACGGCAATACAAATAGAGACGATAGTCATGAGACAGGCGACAATGAAGCAGAGGCAGAAGAGTACAACATTACGGACACTAACCAAACTCTACCCAAACCCTTAACCGAGCCAGTTCATTAAAGAAGAGAAAAAATGGTGATGAAGGGTCAATTCGAGATATGCATCTTTTGCCTCCAGTTTCTTTTCTACTAACGAGAATACAATTAAGAAGTTCAACCAACTCTTGCAAAAGCATGAGGAGGTCTATTTGATGCATCCTCCTCCACCCGCTCATGTCCAACCACCCCTCCCGTACACTCACTCATTAATGTCCATCTGTCCCCACCAAATGCTGAAGAGTCGATTGATGCGGTGAATGAGCAAAGGTTTGTGGACATTTTGTACAGTTTGAATGGTTTATAGAATATGACATTATTGAAGAGGTTGCAGTTCGCCGAGGCTTTGCTTGCAAACCCGCACAAATATGCATTGTGGAAAATTGTGCCAACTGAAGACAAACAAGTATGGGTTGATTTGTTGCTCAAGGCCCAACTCCCTAATTTTATCCTATCGTTTGTGGGATTAATGTAACATTCTGTAAACTTTTGTTTTACCTTTTTGCATGGTCGGAACTGTTGGCATGCCTTCTTTTGTGAATTGTTCGCAAAGCTTATTTGGTGAATTTAGAGTTAACAGTAAGATCAAGGCTTATGGCCTTCCTTTTTTTGTTGGAGTCGATTATGTTTGGGCATGCCTTATTTAGTAAAAACTTGGTGTAACTTGTTGCATTTCTTCTACCTTATTTTTAAAGATGAAATAAGTATGTTAGTGATGCTTAGCCATTGTATGTACATAGTCTTGCATCTAATGGGAAATGGACTCCAAACAATAATGGATGTCTCCAATTAAATAAACACGCACTTGCCTAAATAAGATGAGAAAGTCATACATAATTTTAAAGGAAAATCACAAACAAGCTGAATGCAAACCATTTTAAAGAACAATTACCAACAATCATACAGGATTTTAAGGGAAACAAACAAATACAAATACATTACCTATACCGATGGGGATGCCGCCCTATAGGCATTGTACATCTCCTAAGTCATGTTATCTCTACACAGGGCCTATGCTTCTCTTTGCGCAATTGTTTGAGTGTTGTCTAGATCAACCACCGGTGGTTTTCCCTCGTTGTGGTTATCCTGATCAGCCATCGGTGTTGTGCTCTCCTCAGGTTCATTGAGCAACGTCTCATTTGGGGATTCCATTTCAATACAATTGTGCGATAAACAAGTCATGATGATTTTGCTATGAGTTTTCAATGGAAAGAAGGATGGCTACGCAAGACAGTTCATCTCTTCATAAGTATCCCTAATGTCCTTTCAACCACATTTTTTACCCATGCATGCTTCAGGTTAAAATACTCCCTCGAGTTTTGTGGTTGCTTGTTTCCAGGACCCCACTGCTCAAGGTGGTAACGGGTTGTGCAGTATAGAGTGAGAAATTCCACTGCATTTTGACAACTATCGCACTACTAATAAAACCTTGTCAGTACAACACTTAATCCTATTAAATATTTGCTATAATGTGTGAAAATCGCTATAAACAATGTGACATCCTAAAACCAAGGAATGCATCGAATTGAGGAAGGCAAGGAAGACGAATCACCACAGGAGGAAGTTGAAATGGCGAAACAAGGAAATGAAAAGGCAGGAACATTAATAAAGTTCAATGGCTACAAATATATAACCCTTAAACTTGGAAAATTCATGATGTGGAAGGTGAAAAGGCTGGTAAAGGGACCATCATATTAAGGCCCACTTACGACAAGACCAGACAAGTCACAAAGTCCCTTTGAAGAGAAGTTAGATAGACCTCAACGATCCACCTCAGGCCTGCTTTATTAGAGACCAATGAGGGTCACCTCAATGTGGGTCACCTGCTTTATATTGACATTTTTGGCCAATATAAAGGGGAAACAATTCTCAGAGGCTAAAGTTGAGGTATATTAGTTACTCATGGGAAACAATGCTCCGCTAAGGAAAGATCGAGGTTGGGGCTGATCCGAACTAAGGTTTCGGGATGATCTAGTCGCAAAACTACTTCTTTGAAGATGATAATCGTATTTTGTGACTTTACTCCAAGTGGAAAAAGTGTCTCATTTGTTTCCGGGATAGGATCTTCCTCAAGTGTGCTCAACTGGGATTGGTGCTGAATTGCCAACATCTTGATACCTTCTCGAAGAGTGACTTTCTTCAAGTAGGAGTGGGAATCAATAGTATCAATGGCGAAATAGTTCGTTCCGCCACCAATTCCAACAAAATGGTGGTGCCGCCTTTTTTTTCGACACCATCACAACCGACTGGTGTCAATTGTCAGTGGTATCAGTGTTGGTGGCAAAACCACCGACACCCGTCGTAAACATGTACACCCTGCTATACACGATAGCAATCTATGGAGTTCCCAATCCCTAATAGAGATTAATAAATCAACTAATAGTCACAAATAGCAATCAAACATCATAACCCTAACAGTAAACACAAAGCTTGAATTGAGGCAACAAATATAACGTATTAACAAATCAACCAACAAATACGAAGAACAAGCAAATTGAAACTTGTTTTGAGGGAAAAATCACAGTTAGGTTAGGAAAGAAGGGGAAGGGAAGGCCAAAAAACTTTTCTGAGAAAGGAAACAATGTCGGGAGCGGTGGAGAGTAGAAACATCATCCGTCACCGTGAATCTCGTCTCTGTCTAGTGTCGGGCTCGGTCGCTCGGCTATCACGGTCGAAATCTCACTCTCACCCGGCACTCCTGTCGTCCGCGACACCGTGTTCAATTCCGTCTGGATGTCTAATGAAGAAATATCAAATTGGAAAACCCTTCTTCAGTTAAATTACTCAATTAGAAATTGAATTGGAATATAAATTATGAAATAAATAATCAAATTAATTTACATTAGTGCAAAAGAAATAGTTGTAGGTAGTTTTAGTTTTTGTTTGACTTTTTTTTTTAATTCTTACATTTTTAATTTAACAAATCTGTCGAGCATGTCGGAATCGGAGTCGGATTCCTGAACCTCATCCAACAACGATTCCGACAAGTTTTTGGAATGCTAAACTTAATCCTATCCCAACTCCCACCAGATGTCAGAGTCGGAATATTTGACAATTCCCATCGATTCCCACTCCTATCTTCAAGCTACCTAGGGGGAGATCGTACGAGGCCAACATCTTGTGTTATTACCCTTTATACTCCTGGAGGGATAGGAAACTTCATGAATATTGCGTTGTAGCACAATGGCTCTCTAACTACCACGAATTGGACCACTTTCATCGTGGTGATCGTGCCGTCTCCCAATACGATGAGCACTTTGATGAATCCCATGGATTTGACCTCTATCTCGTTGAAACTTATGAGAGGGGTTATAATTGATTCCAACGGAGCCCTTTCCCAACCCATTTAGTCTAGGACGTCAAAGGATTAGATATCAGCGGAACTCTTTTGGTCAATAAGGACTATTTTCAAGTCAAAATTCCCAACCCTTGTTGTAATCACACCATAAGCGCGTATTTAGGGATGCCATTTGGTATTTTTGCCTCCCTGTGGCCCTTGGATGTGCTTGGGTTGCTGCTGACTCTAGGTCTCGCCGGGTGGCTTTCTTTTGGCTCCTTGCGAAGACCTTTCCCACGAATCCCCCAGTAATTATGTTGTTGGCCGGCGAAGGAGGATTTTTTGGGGTTTGCTCCTTCAAGGTTCTGGGATGGACATTGAGCTCCAAATATTGCGACACACAACGTTAAAGTGGCTTATGCAATTGGATATGAATTCTCTCTTTTACTGGGTTAATAAGAGCATGCTAGCTCAAAGTTTCTTGCTTTGGCTTCCCCAGTATGGGGCATGGCCTAGTTGATTTACAAATATCAGATCGATGGACTGCTCATCAGGCACTATTGTCTTTTGGTGGTTCTTACGGGTTTTCTCAGGGGCAATGACGCCATGAGTGGCCGCGTTGCCCTCACTATGCAGGGGCAACTTGTGAGCATCTTACTTTTCCTTCGGAATTCCTTTCGTAAAGGGAAAGGCTTCCTTTGGGATTTTTCACCAGATCCCACCCCTCTGCAAGGGGCGGTAGGCGTGTTCTCAGAATGGGGCATTCCTTTCATATTAAAATTTGTAGCAGGAAGAGCTTTTTAATGGATATTGAGAAGTGCCCCACGAACGACGCCAATGATGAAATCAAGAAATACACGTGGGATGTGGATGTGTATTTCCCTTATTCGTTAGTTTGCATCATATAGTTCTCATAGATAAGAGATACACAAATAAGTAAGGCAAATACTCAATTTTGTTCCACAAGAATTGCTTGTCTTTCTCTTTAGCCAAATAGTCTACTTATAGGAGCTACACAGCCGTACAGTTCACTTGTTGGCGATGGTTGTTATTCGTTATTTTTTCACTCAAAAACTCGAAGCATATAAGCTTGTCAGGCAACGCCAGTCAGTTCTTTGTCGGGGAAATGTATGTTCCCATCTCGAAGGAACTTGGTATTCATACGAGGTTGTTCCCATCGGATCCATGTGTCACGGGTATTAGCTGGAACCTTCGAGACATGATCTACCTTTCGAGGTGACCTTGAGACTTGGTCTTTCTTAGGTCTTCTAGGTAGTCTCCTTTGCCCATAAATGGGCTCTGATGGGTTTTACAAGTCTTTTCTAACCCTCCTCACGTTGTTCAAACAGTTTGGTAGAATACAACTCCAACACTTTTCCTAAACTCAAACTAATCAACTCTTCTTGAAACTTGGTTTAAAAAGGACCAAACCCCACCATGGGATCAATATTCCAGGCCACCCCAGAACCATCAAGCAAGTCTTCACCCGCATCTAAACTTGAATGTGATATTATGTTAAACTTATGATCCATTGGGCTGGCGTCACTAGTGCAAGTATGCATGTGATTCAACTTATAAGTGAATATGATCTTTAGGTGGTTCTATTTTCACAAGTTATTTTGTAATTTTATTTTTCTATAGTTTAATCATTTCTAAAATTACAAGTTCATGATCTTTAGGTGGCTCTATTTTCGTAAGTTATTTTGTAATTTTATTTTTCTATAGTTCAACCCCACCCCTTTCTAAAATTACAAGTTTAGTAATAGAGCTTCCGCATCAACTTGCGTAATGGGGCAAGAGAAAGGCTCCGGAAAAATAGCTCGAAAAGCCTTAATCCAAACCTGCCCTTCCTATCATATCAGCTCAAAATCTTTTCTTTCAGTCTACTCTGCTTCCCTCCTGCCCCTATCCCTACTGCAACTAAGTTTGAAATTCATTGTCCCTGTCATTGGTCAAATGTTTTTAAAAACTTGACATATGATGTCAAACTAAGCATGCTCCACATCCAATTGGGGTGAAAATCTAGAAAGCTTCTACTTACATTCGTAGGTCTAATAATAGCAAAAGTAATACAAACTTTTTATGGGTTGTTTGTGTTTCCTCCTGCTCCTAGACCCTAGTAGGTGTTTTATTCTCCTAGAGAAAATAAAATGTATGTGTGCCTAAAATCAGTAGCCGCCGTTCTAATCTAATGGTGGCGTTCATTACAGAATTCCGTAGGTACACAGTACACAGTACACACTCTTTTGATCTATGATGTGTTGTGAAGTCTCAACAATCAAAAACAAAGCGCGCACTTTCACGAATTTCGAGGAAATGGGAACAATGTCCGGACAGAAAACATGTGATCCAGGACACTGGACACTGGACACGGACAGGGTCCTAATTCGAGTATGTATTAGGAGAGGGTAATAAAAGGAAAGGTAGGTACGCTGGAAAATTTCGGTAATTCTTGAGAGGGAGTTTCTTAATAAATAAAAATTAAATTAATTGGTTTACGTTTTTAATAAGTTTATGAAATATAGAAGAAAACAAAAAAACATTTAAGAAAAAAGATTATTAGGGAATTTTTTTTATTTGTGGAAATTGGTACATTCTGGACAATTTTTCAATTTAGCTACATTTTTTTTTTTCATTTCCCCACTTACCACAGTACTCCACTGGGCAAAGTTGTGGGTATATTTGATCGTGAGATCTTAACCTAAAAAAGGCATGAAACTAAAAGGGTTTGAGGGTACCAGATTTATAATCCCTCAGTGGAAAGGCAGAAAGGGTCAATACTGTTTTGGGGGCCGGGGGTGATAATGTTTGTGTGTCAATCAAACTTCCAATCTTGATGGACATATCAAACTTTCTTTCCTTTTTATCACATCACCACTCATTAAAATATAGTTTATTTTTGGAAAGTGGCCCCTTTTGGGAGGTGGGGGGTAATCAGATTCAGATGTATGCAAAACGTCAAAAAAAGGAATCTGACGGTCCAGATCTGTCATCCTTACTTATTTTCTCTCCTTTTTTGGAGATGGGGCGACGGACGACAGTGATTTGTTGGCACTGACGAGACCCCCCACGCACACCCCACCCTCCTGTATGCATTAAGGTTTTTCTGTCATTCAATTTCGAAGGTTTGCTTTGATTTATTCTTGGTCGTTCTTTGTTTTTTTCAACTTCGGAATGGCCTTCAATTTCAGCTTCCCCTATAAACTGAAATGACGAGAATACCCCCTACTGGCAAAATGAGTGACGTCATCCATGATGTTTAATTTTTTTTCTTCAGAGAATCTGGTTGACCGCGAGGGAAATATAGTAGTAGTTTAGGACGTCTTGCAATTCGCGGAGGAACAGAACAGGCACAAATTTAACAGCGGAGATGTATAGTTTCTACGGTGAAAATTTAAGGTGGCGTATTTACCAATCAAAATAAATTAAAAAGAAATAGGATGAATTATTGATTTTTTTTTTTTGACAGTGGGTATTGAACTGTAAATATTGGCAAAACCCAACATCTTTTTAATTACTATTTCACTTCATTTATCCTCTAAATGGTGACTTGAGAATTGACTTCTAAATGCAACTTTACCCAGTATATTCCCAACTAAGTTGGGGTCTGGGGGGTCTGATGTACGCGGACTTACCCTTGTAATTATACAAAGAGGCCGTTTCCGTTTTGCGACCCAGGTGGGTATCGATCCCTGGACCTCACATTTTGTGAAGTGTAGTTCTCACCACTTGAGCTACCAGGACTTGATTGAGAATTGACTTCTATATCTAACAATAATATCTACCTTTGTTTATTCGTATGTTTATGGCAAATAAACATGATGCCCCCCCACCCCCACCCCCACACCATTTTCTGTTTTCCATGATACGAGAATCCCAAACACTGTTTGATGAAATCTCCCTCGTAATTTGTTGCCTATGGTCAACAATAGAAAGACGTGGACATCGGCTTCCCCACAACGTAAGTACAAGATCAATGGAGATCGGAAAGATCCGATGCAACGCAATCATAGAGGGGACTTCACAATTACACGTATCACAAAATATTCTTTTGTAATAGATTCGATACATCAAAGTTTGAAAAATTGCAGGTGAGAATGTACATAGTGTGCAATAATGAAGGGGACGTCCCTTTGAAAAAATATTTTTAAGTTTGTATTTTTTTTCTTATCCCAAATTATTTTAGTGATTTTTTCCATATTACTAATTGCTTCGAAAAAAAAAATTGCCCCTTGCGCTCCTCCTTAATAAATTACTGTATCCATCATTGTTGAATGTGTGCATGAGTAAATAATGGATGCATACAAGGGTAAACGCAGAAAAAAAAATTGAGGGAGGCTAAAAAAAAATTTTAAGAGGGGCATAAAAAAAAATTAAAGGGAGAAAGAATTTTTTTTAAAGGAGTGATATATATTTTTTAGGGGCACGATAAAATAATTTATTTACTTAACATTTATTAAAATAATAGTTTTACCAACTCAAACAATAAAAAAAATAAAAGCTACCTAATTTATTTATATTGTCTAGTTTATTTATACTACTTAATTTATTTATATAAATATTTGCTCAAAACTAATTTACACGAGCAGAGCATATTTATTAAACAATGATGAAAAACCTATCAACGGATTTATAAAGGAAAACCGAGACAATAATAGTGTTACACATAAACAATAGGAATTAATAGTTTATTGAAGTAGGGGAAATAAACAATAGATAAAAATAAAAATAATGTAAGAATTACATAAACTTCAACCTTCACCGTTGAATGAAATACGAGAGTTTGAAGAATTCTGAGGCATGTGAAACTCACAGTTTCCTTAAAACATATTCGCTCTCTCCTGGGTGCTTTGAGATTCCCAAGCGTCTGTCTCACATAATACAACGAATACAAGATGATATGCACAATACTTGCAGCACAATTTCGGCGAACTCTAACAGTGTCTTTCTTCAATCACCACATGAAGGACTCACAAAAATATTTCAAGAAGAGAGAATAAAATTCTAGACTCGATTTTCAAGTGTGTGTTTCACTCAAAAGTCGATCCACTATTTTATACAGTTTGTAAATGAGTGTTAGACATTTTTACACCTCTTGAACTTTTCCATTATCTCCACTGATTAGTAGGTTAATGACTCAACTCTCCATTTTCTCCACTAACTTAGTGAGATCATGGACTTGAAGAGAAAACCTTTTTCCCTTCATATCATTTATCAATTTATCATTCATAACATATTAGTACTTAATATGTATTTTTTTCAACAATATTATGTACTTTCCAACAAATAGCTAAATAGAAATTCAATTCAAAAAGAAACCCTAAATAAAATATATCGATATTATCCATGAAAGATGCCAAAAAAAACTTTCAAAAATACTTAATTAAAAAAAAACATAAATTCAATAGCTAAAATAAAATTGAAGCAAAATAAAATAAAAATAAAATTTGGGGCAGGAGCTACCCCATCCACCCCCACCCCCAGGTTAGGTACCCACGAACGGAGAGAGGGCTAGACCCACTTCTCTATTTTACATAAAATATTTGCATATACGTGTCATAGATTTAATATTCAAATTTGAAATATAAAAAAAGTCGAGAATTGGACTGGAGATAGTGACTAGGGGGGCTGAGTATTTTATGTAAAATAGATGCATAGATGTGTGATACACCAAGGCAAGGTATTCTTTTAATAATAGAAATACACCAGATGCTATATTATAATTTAAATAACATTTTCAAAAAATATTAAAAAACATAAATAAATAAAAGTATTAGCAAAAATACTCTGAAATAACTTCACGTATATGATTAGTTATTTAGCGGCACCTCTTCAGATTTCAGAAGCAGTTTTGAAAGCTTAAATTTGAAATATTAAAACAAACTTTTAATTCACACGAAAATAATACTACTGTACATATGTTTATTTTTCATTATTGAAGTAACATTTATGTAACCCACATACTACAAATGTCCTTTCAAAATATAGGAAAGATTCTTTTTCTCTCCCCCCTACCCTACCCGCACCCTACGCTACTCCTTCTAAGCCGATCTTATTTTGTCCGAAATGCAATTGTAGTTGAAGAATGGAGGGTTTCCTGCCGAACTTCATTAACTCCTACTGGTCCTCCTAAGTAATAGGATTATTATTGTTAATTATGTATGGTTTAGCCAGAGGCTAAAAAAGGAATCTTTGGGAGGAAGGTGGGCCCGATAAGAGAATACTTCCGAGTATTGTACCCTGTTACCATTTATGGCATTGTTCATGTTGTGGCAGGCATGCAGTGCAATTAGCGACTTATGTTTAAAGACATTGGGCCACGTGTATTAAGAATATGGGCGATCTATTTTTATGGAATCAAAGGATGAAAAAAAAAACTTAGGTTTACACATCTGTTTACCAAATAGGATTGATAAGCTAACCAAAAATAGATACTGGAAAATGATAGGTGATTGCAGATAGATATTGTAACTTATTTAATAATAAAATTGATCAAGTAACTTATTTTTTTATGTATCCGTTTGATCAATATAGGGATTCAAATAGTATCACAACTGTCAAATAAACATTTATTGGCTGGTTTACAATTGAAATCAAGTGAGAACTTTCTTGGTTTTGTAAGTTAGGTGTTCATAAAATATTCTTATTTGATCATACTATCATATTCTAGTAAAATAAGGCAAAATTGTCGGATAAATTAACATGTAACTCTTAACATAGCCTACATCTCTCTCCTACAATTTTTGTCTTCAATTTGGCATTTTCCATATTGCATATATATATATATACATACATACATATATTGTTTCTATTCATTCGATATGTTTAACTTTTACTCAACTAACTTAGTTTTAATTTTGTAACGAAGGAGAAAAAAAAAAATAGTTCCATAAGTCGAGATCTCAAGGACCCAAATCTCAATATAGGCTCATAAGATTATTAATTTTGAAACCTCATTGAAAGTTCCATAAGAACATCAACATTGAGACTTCAACGAAAGCTACAATAAAGTATTCAATAAAAAAAAATGATATTAGCTCCTCGGACTGGAAATATCAATAAAATAACTTTAGAACCAAATTTTAGACCTCAATTTTGTATTAAATGAATGTTTTATAATTATACTTATTTTTCCTTTTCCTTATTCTTTTGTTCCACTTTTTTGCTTCACATTCTCCTTCTCATTTTGCACTTTTTGAATGTTTAAAAAAATTATTAAAAAAAAGTTATAAAAATAGTGTTTGGAGTAAAAAAATTTAAGATAACTTTTTTGGGGAAAAAAAACACAAGTAGAGTTTTAAAATAATATTTTTGAAATAATCTAAAAAAAATAGAGAAAAAATTTAATTTTTTAAGAGGTACAAAATATGCTATAAGCGTTACCACATTACTTACTTACAAACAACGTTTATTGAGAAACTTTAGTTTACTGATTTACGATTTCAAAGTTAGAGTTAAGTATCTCGTTCTGATCTCACACACAATTATAAACTAACATATAAGAAAATATGGTGAATACTAAGGTTTTAAAAAGAGTAGTCAGCATTCATCTTAGAAGTTGGTTCACACGCGCACTCTCACACATTCTCGTGCCTACTAAAGTTGGGTTTGCTGAATCTTTATATGTTATCAGAGTTTATATATGATTTAAAAGCCCAACAAAAATCTAATAGCCTCTGAGATCCACAATCACAATCGCAAAAGTTTAGCCATAGAAATTTTTAAAGCTAACTTTATCAATGTCCATCATCCTATGGACATATTGTTATAACATCATTTGTCACGATAATTTTATCGCATCATCTGCCATGTCAACTTTATTAATCTAATATTAACAATGTGATCGGTCATTACAATGGACCACTTTCTTATTTTAATTTATTATTATTTTTATTCTATTACATACATATATATTATCGTTATATATTAATTCTTTAGTAATTTTACTATAAATAAAACAAAAAATATTGAGTAATATGTCTAAAAGCACCTATGATTAAATAAGTTTGTAATATTTTATTATAATATTTATAGAATTATCTAATATTTTTAGGGTTACATAATGTTTATATAATATTTTTTAACCAAATAAAACTAGTCTATAACACCTAAATGTCCGCAGCAGAAATCCCAACGATTTTTGTCATAGAAAAAATTGGCAGTTATCGAAAGTTGCCGGTAGCTGCCGATTTGGGGATCCTTATGGGCGCCCGATAAAGTTAGCCTAATGGACCATTGGGCTTATTGTCTGACCATATAAAAAATCATAGACTTTTGGGTCTATGTTGTTGATTGGTGTTGTACAAACATACATTATGAAAGTAAGCGTCAACATGATTTATCCAGTTGAACTTGAGTTAAAGTGCTAGAGTTAAATATTTTACATGATTTGTACACACAAATGATACAATAATCAATTATCTCAATATTAAGATTATAATAAGGATATATCCACTTTATAAATTTGCCCAGCACGCTCAAACACGTGCCTGTGACTAAGGGTAAGTCACTAAATATTTTACTCAATACCTCAACAACTAGACTATTATACTAATTCTAAAAATTTTGTCCCGCGCCACCTCAGCTGCCGAATTTCATTCTTCTTTACCTGATTGGTCCTTCCTTGACAGCCCACTCCAAATTACATACGGATTAAGACACTTCTGACATTTTTTTATGGTTAGGAGTAAAATTATAAACGTGTGATTACGACAAGGTTGACAATCCGTTGTTCGCCGTCATCCACCATCCATCATGACCGTCCATTTTCATTTGTTTCGACAAATCGTTGGTCCGAGATCCCCATTGGTCTTAAATAAAAATCAAGTCGTTGAATGAATGGAACCCTGAACCAGCAGAACAGAACTAACGTTAGCACGCCAAATTGAAGACAGGGGCTCAGCTAAAGTAAAACATAAAGTGAATGCGAAAACGACTTTCTTTGACTATTTCATCTCCTACAACAAATGGAGATGGTGATTTCATCAATGCTACTAATGCCCACTCGCTATTGTCAACTTTATTTGTGCGTAAGAATTTGGTCAAGTACCGATCTAGAATTTGATGTGAGGAGGATATTGCCCCCCTAGGTGACATTTGTCTCCACCTCTAATTCTAACGATCAAGTCAACAGGTTTTATTAGCTTTATTAGGCAATGTTTGTAACAATTCTCGCAAAAATAACTTCTAGCTTCTATAAAGCCGAAATACTTCTTTTCTTGATTTTAAATTAAACTTTAGCCTTTACATAGAAGCTAAGAAAAGCACTTTTATGGTTGAGAAGGTTGGGATGAAATCCCAATATTGTACCAGTATTATTAAGGTAAAATTTTCTTATTGACCCTCGGTAAGTGACTCAATCGGAGCCACACATCTAAGGAAGAATCCAATGGCTTAGCTCAAGAGGTGAGATCCTGCAACTGAAAATTTAGATCCATTATTGGGACCTTAAATCTACTAGGCTGATTTTTGAGTAAATCTTAGCCCTTGAACTCAAGTTGATCCAACGGCAGGAGTAGCTCCAATAAATACTCCCATTGGAAGAAGGAACGACATGTACATTCCCAAAATGATTTGAACGGCGAAAAGAAGAGATAATAAACAAAGGAGAAATGAAGCGCAAAGAAGTGAAAATCGAGTGTTGTTCAGAGAAATCTTTGGTTCTATTCGGATTCCTGTTACCTTTCACTTATTTTGTCTTCTTGATCACTTATGGCCTGCAAGCCACTTTTATGCACGACGTTTATCGTCGAATCTGGGGTGGTCTTAAGACTTTTGGGGGCACTTTATGTGCATCTTGGTATACTTTGAGTAGTGTTTTGCTCCGATAGTCTAAATACTAATACCAAGCATATGAATTTGGAACAACATAGATGTACACGAAGATCTTTTTGTGGAATGACGGGACTTAAACTTTTGTATCATTTTTCGCTTTTTACATTATTTATCTGTTTAATCACATCTTCTTACATTATTTAAACAAAAACATTAACTACAAAAGTTTTTCTGTTGTTTGTAGATCTACCCGTAACCACAACACAAACTTTTAGGCATCAATTTAACTGTACAATTACTAATTCTCTCTAATGACTGAGCTTTATTTAAAATGGCTTTATTTGAAGTGTTGATGTGTACAGTAAAGAGGAGGATAAGAACACATCGTTGTCCTTTCCCTACTCTATACCTATCACTACTCTCTCCTATCTCAGTTGATTTCTGAAAAGGAAAATGTTATGGCAGGGAAAGAAGTTCTGCTTGACCAGTTATAACTTGTAAAAGAAATTTTGGATCTACTTTTGCAACTAAAAATAGAAATGTACATTTGTTGTTGATTTCATCTTTAGGAATGACAATGGACAAATATAGACAAGATCAATTCACCTTCACGTGGCACGTAGTTTTTATTAATACATATTTTTTTTACTATTTTTATTATTATTAATGTTCTCCTTGATTAGAACCCCCACCTAAAAATTGGACAGAAGTATATTACTAACTTATTTGCACTTGGCGGTCTACACATTTTACAAATCAATCCTGGATTAAAATTCAAATATTTGTTGAATAAGAAAAAGTCAATTTACTATTGTGGTCAGTAAATAATTTTGAAGGGTCATGTTTACTCGGGGGTCGACCCTCATCTTCTCAATTCTTGTTGATGTTCTACTTCAAATCTCATCCCCCAGCTGAATGGGCTGATTTGTCTTTTAATTTGCATTTATTGGAATTTTAGTTGAAATAGAGATTTCAAGTTTTGGGTTTAAATAAGCATGTCTATCGGACATGGTGCTCACGAAATTTCCGCCACTATTAGCACCGTCACCAACGGTGGATGGTGGCAGTGGCGGTGGTGGCGGTGGATTTTTCGTCACCACCGTATCCACCATTATCCATTTAAATTTCCCCCCCTTAATCCTTATCCTTTACGACCTGGCGAATTTCATTTGTCATTTCTCTCCGTCTCTCCTCACGCGAGCCACAACTTTCTCCCAATGAAACTTCGCTGGAAACTCACTTTTTCAGCCACCTTCTCGTCATAATCCAAATCGCGTACCTCTTCTACAACCAGGTAACATTCTCTCCACCCTTTTAAAACTTGAACTCAATTTAAAGGTGAAATTGAAACCCTTGAATTTGGGAAAAAAATTCAAGGGTTTCAAATTTTCTTAGGCTTGGAGAATATCCTGTATGGAGAGTCCTAGCGGTGGAATGACGGCTGCTCCACCACCTAATTGAGTTTCATTACCGGATAATTATCCCTCGAGTCATGTATCACTATCACCAGACGAGGTATTGGGATTATTGAGAACATTTTAATTTCAAACATGGATAATTCATTCAATTTTCAATATATATATATATATTTTAAATTAACGGTGGTAGTGGTGACTTCACCTCTATCACCGCTACCACCATAATATAGCGGATAATGGACTAATGGAGGGCGGTGACAGTGGAAGCCACACCATTCGTTAGTCTAATAGTGGCGGTAGCAGGTATCGGTCACCCGTTACTGCCACCACCATTAGACACGCTTAGGTTTAAAAATCCATCATTGGTCGTTCAATAAATGATTATTAATCTTTATATACATTTTGAAATATGTATAATCAATTCAAAAATCCACTTTAAACTTAAAATTGCATTATTTATTTACTCAAAAGCATGTTTTTTCCATAAACTCAAACGTGTGTTTATACATTTTAAATATTAAAGTACTAACTCAAATTTACCGACAGGATTTCTCGTAGCCAATCCATCTCAGTATGTCTCCGCTGCATAGGTGGTTGTGGTCCTCTAAGCTTCTTTGGTTGGATTGTTTCACAGTGGACTAACCAGAATGGGGGATATGTTCTTCTAATTTTCTGAATTGAATTTTTTTTTATGCGATGGTTCGTGAGATCCTTATCATATCTGCGAAAAATAATTTAAATTCATAAGTGTATATCAAGCAAAGTCATATGATGGATTGAAAAAAGTTCAATTAAGAAAATTAAAAGAACAACATCATACTTCAATACACGAATCACCTGCTCAATAAAAAAATGCCTTATTGCGACTCAATTATTGTAGTTCAAAAGTCATACTCTTACTCAACCCGCATAGTCTTGAATTACTCAAAGCGACGGTGTTGCATCATTTGCACAATCTAAGTAATAGTTAGCCTATAAGCGCCTTTTAGGACCCTGTTCAAGCATTTTGCCTGGGTATCATAATACCACAACGAGATCCATCATAATACAAGATAGTATATTTTGTTGAATCCTAATTATCTAATCATTTTCTAGCTACCGGATTTATTCGCCTGATTTCAACCATTCGTCTATGAATTTTTTCTTAATTTTGGTGTACAACTGCTCTCCGTGTTATATCCTTCAACTCTGCATTCTTAATTTTTTTTTTATTTATTGAAATTGGAGCGAACACGAGGGATGCACCATCTTTATTCTCCAGGTGAGTCTTTGAAAGTAAGCACATTATAGATTGCTGCCAAAATTCTGAGTTCCTCTATTAGAAATAAAGTAAAATTGCTTCAAAATTGTGATTTACTATAAATGGTTTTGTAAGGCCCTGTTTTGCGCAGCCTTCTAAAAATTATAATCCAATTATAAGCACCTTCCCGCCAAAAAATAACTCT